>JABCKS010000375.1:4291-21180 GCA_018851325.1 Termitomyces sp. DKA19 | reverse complement strand
CTATCACAAGCATATGGATGCTTACCAGAGCATGACTCTGGACTGGCCAGTAGGATCCCTTATCTGGCATGACTGACAGAATATTAAAACCCAACAACTCTCCTAAAAACTCAACTACAAGCACATGGGGTATGGTGGCTCAGCTGGCACCATTGTGTTCCAAAAGCAGGTTACTCAACTTATGAGTGTAAGGCCGGAGTTTTGACTCTGGCTGAGTGCACCTGTGTGGAGAACACCTTAGACACCACATGAGTTCTTCAATGCTGCTGGAAAGCCACCACCTGCACATGACTGATTAGAAAGGCTTTGTTGGTCAGGCCACCCTGGATTGACCAATCAGCATATGATACAATGAAGCATAGTGACCACCACACTTGTGACTAGATGACAAAAACAGACAGTTTCCTTAGCTTGATGGATTTGGGAGAGGGTCTCAGGGTCCTTGTGGACCAAGTAGGTCAAGGTACAGATAGGCAAGAGGATAGGAGTCAATAGTTTGATCAGGCTGCCAACATTACTGTGTAGTCCATTGGATGGTTTGGCAAGGTCTTGACCACTGCTACCCAGTTTGACCAGGTGCCTAGCCAATTGGTCTGGCATGACTGTCACTAGGGCACATGCTGACTATACCATTGCAGATTCTGAATCTCAGGATTGATCTTCCAAAAGTATCATCTGGGCATAGGGGGTGATTTGTCATAATATTCTTGCCAAGTGTAATGAGTTTGGAAGCCAAGGAGCTGCAGCATACTGAAATTAACCTATATACACTTGGTAAGCCCTGCTGAGTATAGCTAGGTTCAGAAATTGGGATAGCATGTTAGCAGCAGATAGTACTGGGATTTAGAGGTGGGAAGTAGTATAAACTTCAACAAAGTCAAATTGTAGTAAAGTGGCTATGAGGTGTAACTGGCATCAGCTGAAAAGGGATTTGGCCAGAGAACTAGTTGGAGTGCCTGTAATTACCACCCCCCATTACATACTGTAAGACTTAAGACATAATGTTCATGTAAAAATAGGTCTCTAAAGAAATAAAGCAGATCATCATCATCATCATCATCAACTAAAAGCACTTTGGACCCTTTAAGATACTTGAAAAGGTATCTTTCCATGCATACTAACTCAACCTCCCTACCAGAATGATAGGGATTCATCTTACTTTCTATATCTAATTCTGAGAACAATATAACCCAGACTCCCTCCCTTGCCAGTGGAATGACCTCTCTCCTGCCACCATAGTTGATGGAGAGACTTAGTATGAGGTTGACAACATCCTTGACTTCCAACGCTGCCACAGACAGATCAAATATCTTATTTGGTGGACTGGGTATAAATGACACCTAAAAACTACTAGGACACCTCCAGAATGCCTCTAAAGCCCTTTGGGACTTCCACCAAAACCACCTCAAAAAGCCCCAAAACCTACAACTTGGGCCTCTAACTTCAGGGCCCCTCCAAGCATAACTCTATTCTAAGTTCAACAGAGATTCAACTCCCTCTGCACATTTCTATTATCTTATCTTATTCCCTCCTCCATATTATCTTGTTTCTATCTCATCTTTGTTATCTTATCTTATTCCTGCTTAATCTTCATTATTTCATCTCATTGCCTATTCTATCTCACCCATTTTATTGCTCCATTTTATCCAATTCATCTTATTCCACTTTAAGTTTCAAGATCTAAAAAATTTCAAGACATCTAAGAAAGCATATCAAACTAAAATGAAAAATATATATATAGAGCACTGTATGATAACAAGCACCCCCTATTCTCTACCCACATTTCCTCATCTGGTCTTCCTCCCCTTATCCTTTGCCTTTCTCCTAGCCTCCCTCTTGACCTCTTGGAGATCTATAATATCTACCCTGTCCTCCCATGCTACAGTCATATTCACCTCTTCTGGAGGAGGTCTGGACAACCCCTGCTCCCCTCAGAGTTCTGCTAATAGTGTATCCCTGATCTTCTTATAAACATTGTTGAGGGAGGGCAGGGAGCCCATTAGGCTCTGCACCTCTTGCTCTAAAGGTCCTTCTAGGCCCATCACCACCTGCCAATGGATCTCTTTCAAGCACTTGAGTTCTCCCATCCCCTGCTTAATCTTTATAGGCAGTTAATATTTGGGTCAAATCTAACAAAGACTATTTTAGATAAAGATGTAAGCAGTAGTTATCCTATTCAATAGGCCCTGATAAGCCTAAACCTGTTCTAAAAATAAAAAAGTATAAAAAAAGGCCTCAGAAGTGAAATTCCTACTCACTTCAATATGCCTACCAGTGCTCCACCTGGCAATTTGCCAGCCACCTCAAGCCCTGTTTCTGTCACCTATCCAACCCTGCTACCCCCTAATAACACCCTTTTTCTAACCTCTTCCTTCCTCCTTTACCTACTCTAGCTCCTTTCATCTCAATCCTAATGTTGATACCCATGTCTACCCTTGTAATGCTTCAAAGGTCTGCCAAATGGCACTCAGCTTCTCTGTCTATACCTCAAGCATATATGCTAGCTCCTAGTTTTGTGCAAGCAGGCATCAGTTTTGGCCTAGCTGGACAATTTTGACACTGCAAAGCCAAGCCATTTCCTTATACAATCTGGCCACCTTCATTGGCAATGACTCCTTGACCCAATGTTAGTTGACATTAATCAATCAATAGATAGGTCAATATATATATTTTTTATTTCAAAAACAATAAGTATTTTTATAGTCTAAAAAATAATGAAATTCGCTTATATAATGATATATTTAGTATAATGTTGCTGGAATACTACTAATAAACTCCTTCTAATGTTAGTTAAGATTAATCAAAAATAAATAAGCCAATATCTACTTTATTGTTCTAAAAACAATTTGTTAAGTATTTCAATTAGTATATAAACATGCACATATAGGGAAAAAACCAAAAGTTTTTGATGCCATTATGCTGACCAATTTTATGTAATTCTTTGTTAGCACTAAGTTTCTTGCTTTTTCCCATACACTTCATAGGATTATATATAGACTAGGTATTATGACCATGCCTTTGGCATAGATGTTTGGTCTTAGTCTCAGTCTTTTATATATATATTGTTTGTACAGTTTATATAAAATAGTACAATTACACTACTACTGTTCAAGTATAAAATTATTAAGTGGGCCTTGATTTCAAAATTTAATGCTTAGTCCCATATCCAACTTTGCTGTACTTGTTTATAGCCTTGATTTTAAGATGTAATGCTTAGTTCCAGTCTTAGCCTTGCTATATTCAGTGAGGGCTTTAATTTCAAGACTCAATACTTAGTCCTATTTCTGATTTTGCTGTACTTAGTCAGAACCTTGATTTCAAAACTCAAATGCTTAGTCTCAGTTTCAACTTTGCTAGACTTAATTAAAGCCTTGATTTTGAAACTCAATACTTAGTTCCAGCATCCCTCTAGAAAAGAATAGATCAAGGACTGTTTTGATTGATACTTCTGTCCCTCCTACCCATGCAAGTAAATCAAGAAATGTAGATATACAAAGCCTGTTGAAACACAGTGGTAGTATCCAAAACTGAGAAGGCTACAAGATACAAGTTCATATACATACATGAGGATGCGAGATGAAGGGCTCACGGACCGCGCAATGCAATGTTCTTTATCATACATGAAGGGTATCAAATGCAAGAAGCAATAAAACGAACAAAAGATGTCAAGGGATGAATGGTATATCAGTGCAGTGGCAGAACAGAAGGCCGATTTATAGAGAAGATGATATAAAAATAGTGGCAGAGTCGACTTTTCAGACAAAAAGCGAGGTGTCGAGGCCATGGGAAAAATCAATAACGACGATCTTATGGTCGTGGGACGTGCTACATGAGAAGTTCAATCAATATGCGTGTAATAGCGTGTAGGTACACACCTGACAATTCGAGACGCGTCAAATTTCACGTCAAAAATATGGCTCGTGTGGGTATCTTTGAACTCGCGCACAAGTTGACCTGTTGAGGTCATCGCCTCGTAAAACTCGACTAGACAGCGAAGCAACAAGACCAAACTCACCGGTTGGGAAATCCCATACTTTTACGGTCTTATCATAACTGGCGCTGACGAGCCTACCACACTTTAGATCAAAAGCCAGGGCTCGGATGAGTGCCTGGTGACCAAGAAGTGTTCGCATGCATTCCCCGGTTTCTGCACTCCATACTTTGATCTTGCAATCAGTCGAACCAGACACGATGAAACCGTCCTAATCATGGTTATTGGAGCTAAACGCAAATTAATCAACGCTGCACCACTTACCTTGAACTCGATGCACGCGAGACCACGATCGTGCCCCTCGAAAGTACGAATCCGCTCTCCGCTGGCAATATCCCACAGTATCATCTTTCCATCAGCGCTGGCACTGACCTTAACGACCAACAAATCATTATTCAGGCTGACTTCATGGACAAAGATACGTTCACTCACGACACGACCAGCCTGAAGCCCTACAGAGTTGACAGGCCCTTCATGGCCTCTAAGCACCCTGGCAAGCGTCAACGTTTCCTTGTCCCACACTCGGATCCCAGCATCCTTCGAGCTGCACAGATAATGAAACAGGTCAGTACTCGCGCCACATACGCGAAGCATGAAATTCGATCGGCCCGGACTCAGGCACCAGTTAAGATGCGCCACGACTCGACAACCCTGCAAAGGGTCGCAAAAGAAGATTCACAGCCATTGAACTCACCAGCTCACAATCCAGCGATCATCAACCCGTAGATCAAGCACGCCGCCGGTATGGCCGCGGAGAATGGTACGAAGCTCGCCCTTAACCTCGCGATCGTCATCGTCTCCAATGCATGAGCCAGTCCGCAGGTTCCAGACACAGACCGAGTAGTCCGAGCTACCACTGACCATAAATCCCTGCTTGCGTTCTATGCCCTCGGAGTCCTCTTCGCCGAGATCCCAGTCAACGCTAAACTTGAGGCACAAGACACTACCTGTGTGCCCTTGAAACTCTCCTCCGGAAGATAGGATGGGATTATTGAAGTTCCCCAGTAAGTTGCCGTTTCTCAAACTCCAGACCTTGATCGTGCGATCCCTTGACCCAGTGATGATCCGTTTTGAATCAAACTCGAGACAATATACGCTATCCGTGTGCCCCGTGATTGACATGATGTGCGGTACGTACGGAACCATCTTCGGGGAGTTGGGAAATGGAGGGAGCACTGCGTACGGGCGTGAGTTAAGAAGATATCGTGGAGGCGGAGCAAGCAGATTCGGAGGCAGAAGAGGGGATTCGAATACGGGCACGTAAGTAGTCCCGTTCCACCGCCGCTCAAGTTCAAAACGGATGCGGTACAGCTTCTGCCAATCCAGCTGCAACGGTCCGCGATTGAAGTCTTTTTTGAATTCTTTTTGTTGGTCTTGGATAGAGACCACGGATTCTGCTACCAATGGTGTGGCGACGGCACGACATGGAGCAGAAGAAGGCGTGTTAGAGCTGGAACCTGAGCCTGGACGGAGAGGTGGCGGCAGGACATCCCGCGGTCGGAGAGCACTTGGATTTGGAGAGAAGAAACGCCGCGGACTCGACCGTGGAGATGGTGTAGACATTGGGGAAGAGAATGGAAATCCGACATCACTTGCAAAAAGTCTTTTCGCCCGACGTTTCTTTTTTGATGTTGTAATCGAAGATTCGGGCTGGACAGTGGAAGCGACTGGTTCTTGTGTTTTCCAAAACGTATTCTCAGCAAGTCTTGGGTTCACGAACGATCGGGGACCACGATTGAGGTTGACATCCCAACAACCGAGAAATAGGGCTCGCCAGACGGTGTTATCTGTAGCTAGAGCACGCCATGTACGCGAAACGGCACCGCAAATAAGTATGGTGTGCAGAGAGGAGGGACCAGTGCACAATTGCATAAAAGTGTACATCGCAAGCTCGGGTGGGAGGAGAGCGATGATATCTAGAATATGCGTGATCAGCATGCAGTAAGATATGATATTGATATAAACGAATGGCGAGTGAAGGATTGCCATTGCACAAAGGCGATCACAAATTGCATAAAGGCCACAGGATATGAACAAAACAGGACCCTGGATAACGCAGGCGTTTGAACGACGCCCGAGGGGCAGATGAAAGTATTACGGAAGGACCCACAAGTCGGAATGGCGTGGGTCGTACTCAACAATAGTGAGACGGATAATACAATGAGACCAGGAGCATACCTATGCCTGTCACTGCGCGTGATCCATAATGAGAATCGATGAAAAAGCATGCTTCGTCGTCGATAGCAACGAGTTCTCCCTCTTCACCGCCGAGAGGATCAAGCTCACTGTAATTGATCAGGCCGTCGAAGCATTTTGCATGTTCCCTTTGTGATCCATAGCCATAAGCATGCAAGTTATAGGGCGACCTAGGGGTTGAAAGAACGTTCCATATGCGGGGTAAAATACCCTTGAATGGAGAGCGATTCGATGTTGAATCATTGAAATCGAATTGAACAAACGAAAAGGCAGAAGAATCAACAGTCGGTGTTGGTGATGGTGGGCGTGTGATCGTGTCCGCGTGTGGAACAACGAGAGGGGCACCATCAACGAGCTCCGAGTCGGGTAGATCCGACGTCGTTAGGAATGGAGAGCCAAGAACGGTGTTGAAGAGGTGAGAGAACCCTGGGTGCGATGAATGTCGACGGTGGCGGGTACGGAGGGGGTACGGCGACGTCGTGGACAACCCCGTCGTCATCGTGGAGGACAACGTCCCAGGAGTTCTCGTTGTTGCAAGCAACACCCACGTCACGGGGTTACCTCGTGGCAGACGTTTTGATGCCTGTGCTCACGACTCTCTTATAACATGCGTCACTCCGATAGCCTCTGGTAACTGCTCCTTCCCTTCGAGTCCAGCCTCGGTTCCTGGAAATTAATCTCGCGGCTTCATCTTCTGGATAAAGAGAACGTTCATCAATAACGTCAGTATACCTGATGCCTTGCGTGTCGGACTCATCATGGCCCCTGGGTAGTCCTGTACTCTAGAATGGTGGTCGGACTACCTTCCGATGAGCTTATCTTGCTCTTTGATGAGTTTTCAGTAAGTACGTCGAGAGCCAAGACTCTTCAGATGTCCAGACGAAATTGGGAGGCTCAAAAGTACTGATTGTGCTCGCTACCTTCGATCATGATGAAGTTTACTCTCAAGGTCTCGGCCCGCTCTGAAACTGCCCATTAGCCGCCTAGTGTATCCATCCATCCATCCGACTAGGTAGAATCTAGTCTGTATGAAGGTTATGCAAATTCTGCTCGAGGTCGGATTTCCTCTCCTCCAGCGGTATCGGTCTGGGCCCATGCCTAAATTACTCGACAGGACAGGTACTGCACACAAAGCGAAGTCGACAACAGATCCGTCCGTCCTCAATGAAGGCAAGTTTGAATACAAAATCCTACAAACTTGGCAGGTGCTGTTGTAATTCGCAATGATGGTAACGAAACAGGGGTTAATGGTCGCCTCAAATCATGAGCGTAATGGGGGAAGAAGGGAGCTCCTTTTTTGAGGCAAGTACAACGTATGCACACATCCTTCCCTGTCATAGGCGAGGTGTTTAATATGTAGCTGACTGACTATCGATCGACTTGAGTACAAGGGAGATGTGAACTGCTTCTATGCAATCATGAGCCTGTAATTTGCCCATATTCTTTTGCAAAAAGCATTGGAACACGCTTGAATTTTCTGGAACGAAAGGACCTGAGAATGACTAGTGAAGAGCAGGTCAGGGCTCGTCCTGCGCTTGCACCTTCATATGCCTGATCGGTGTCGGTCTCGTTCATTCTTCTTCCAGGTCGTGTATGTCACAATGTATCACTCTGAATTTTGCCATTGCTATCAGTCAGGCTACACGGCGTATGCGCGACGATTATGAGTGAGTAACAACTTTTTGTGCTCTCGACCATTGTCGTAACGTTAATAGAGCGATTCTTTCCGCTACTAGATAGGATGATTGCACAGCTACCGCAACTTAGACAAGGAGCGTTGTACTGCTAGAACTACACGTTCTTGCTCATCCTGCTGTCACGAGACCGGGGATCAGATATCAATCAACCAATATGGCCATCTTTGTTCATTACTTTCATTGTCCAAATACGGCATTTTTGACTATCTAGGTCCAATAAAAACGTCCATAGTTACAAGATTTATAGCTCCTATCCTGCCTGTCACCATGGACCGCTCTTGTTCAATTAAGTAGACCGGGTTTTGCGTCGAGGTGTTCCGGGTAACCAATATCTTCGACTGTGAAAGGGAATCTCCAAGTAATGCATGAGCAGTGGTTCAATCTGATAGCGTTTGCCTTCTCAATGATTGGGGTCATGAATTGGAACTGGGTTTCCAAAGATTTGAGGTGGGCTTCCAAAGATCTGGGGTGGGCTTCGGACGGGCCCCTGGCTGTTCGAAGACAATACGACAAGAAACAGTTTTCCTCTGCACTTTGATCCCTAAACTGTTTGGGGATTGGGTAAATCAGGCATAAACCTATTTTACCCGTCTTTCTATTCGAAGATTCCGTACCCTGCTTTTCGAAGTCGAGCTTGAATACTGATCGAGGATAATAAGCATGTTGCGTGCAGTCTGACATGACATTTGGGCCCACGTCGGCTAATGACTTTTGCATTCTTTGAACGTCACTGCCGAACTGGATCATACTTCTCGATTCTTGATGTATCGGCATCTACGTAGGAGTAAGCTGAACGTGTGTGTGTATGTGTTGGGACGAGATGCTCTTGCTGCGAAATGATAGGAAACTCCCATGATCCGAGGCCATGAAAGGTGCGTAACAGCGGCATGTTTTGTCATTGGCTCAGCTGTCTGGCAGTGATAATAAGCAATGTCGCAACTCGAGTACATTGTGCCGGATTTTGGACTAATGTACTCGGGATCTTGATTCTAAGTTTGTTCGTTTGTAGACATAAGAGGGTTTTTTGTGTGTCGATGTACGTATGATTTCGTGTGAACAGCTATTTCTAACGGAGATATGTCAAGACTTCCAAATCTCCCACGTCGCACATGTACATATGCAAGTAATAGTTCGCCTACCTCTTGGTAAACCAGACAGAGTAAAGATCAAGAGAGGTTTCCATAAGGTAATAATTCTGTTCGAACAATTCAATTGAATTATGCCCCTGCATCCAAGCTTCCCACCCGAATGTTCAGAAGCATGATATTTACCTGACTCTGAATTTGGGCTTCACTTGATCGCCCCGTCTGCTGAGATTCACATCCTCCGACTCGGGCCCCTCTAGTTCTTGGACGATTCTGGACAAGTTGAAAGTTGAATAAATGGAGGTATGGTAGGTAGCGTTGAGACCCGTTCCCCTAGCTCGGTGATCTCCATTAAGCATCACTGTGACATCGATAACAATCACAGAGCTTATGCGAAATTTTTCGAGCGACACTTCCGCAGTGTTTCGCCGTGTTTGTGAGCCCGAAACTCGTCGTTGTGCCAGAACGAGGAATTTATTGACCGCTAGTCGTCAGAGCTCGACTTACTCCTCGACCGGAAAACACATCAAGCACAGGCGTGATGTGCGCGGTTTATATTCCAAAGATAGAGTCGAAAAGTCAAGTCAGTCATTGCAGATACATGCGCCGCATCTCTAGTATCACGGTGTAAACTGCCCCGTGCGCCTCCCACCAAGCTGAGTACACGTTACCAAGACTTCTATCATATGACACTGCGAACTGCAAATGTGTGGTAGTTAGAGATTTTTCAAGTTTTCTGGCTGCGGCGTACCACGCCACCACGGTCACGTGCTAATCAAAATCCCGATCTTTGTTCTTTCCTATGCGCCGTCGTTTGGCAACCTCTAGGAGCAATGATGGACCACCAATAGATAAGACAGCGCATTATTACATGATCGGACAAAGAGCTGTGTAACTACCAAGAAAGGCCACGCGCGATGTGATGTCCTTATTTATTTCTTCGATCCGGGAATTGGCGGACACCTGAGTGTCCCTGCACCAGGCCAGCTATGGAAACATGGCAAAATATCTTCTATCAACATTGCATAATCTTAAGTATTCACTACTAATCTCTTCTGGTGTATATAGAACCGGAACAAGAGACAACTACATATTTTGAATTACTTTCCTTCGCTTATTGATTCCCTCTGCTCGTCTGATCTCTTCAATCTAAGGTTCAGAACGCAGTCCCTTCGTGCAATGCGACACGATGCAGGTCTGTCTGATGGCTATCAAGATCGAGTGCCGGAGATTGACAGGACGTTGTCACCCCCAAATTGACACAACCTTAGAAAGCCTTCCTGTCCTTTAGTGTGAGTGGTCGCTCACGTCACATTCTCGGAATTCGCCTTCAACAGTGATAATCACCCATAGGATGTCACAAAAATTACGGAGGAGTCATATTTTCTGGCGGTGCATAAATTCTTCCCACCACAGGTTCGCAATACTCCAATATCATTCGTTCCCCAGACATCTACTTATCGACTATCGACTAAGCAAGGCCACAGCAATTACAGCAATTAAGGACTATACTTGGTCCATAGTGCTTCTGAGTAGAACAGGTAATGTCCACATTCATTTTGCAGGCGAGTCAGAAATATTGGTCATAACGAGCTGTGGCAGGAACAGGCCCCATACATTTTCCACGAAAGAGCTTACATGAAAGATCCAATCAAGTTGTCAGAAAATTTTTCTGAGACGAGACGGGAGAGAGACGGAACCTGCGGACCGAAGTCATGACTCTTCAACCTCAGAGTATAGTTTTCTGCTGTATCTGCACCAATTATTTAATCCACATTGGTTTAGATTTGATGGACTCTTAAAATCGATAACATCAAAGTCTCAGGCTTATTGGTGGGCCAAGATATGACATGAGGGTATTTCCTGACCTGAGAAGCCTCCCTTCCTGCGCCTTCCTGGCCATGTCCATCCAAACTGTAGTGTTTGAACATTATGGACCATTTGAAGGGAGAAAACATCACGATCCTGCATTCATGCAGGTCAGAATAGCAGGTCAGAATAGCCATATACCTCTCAAAATATACCAGCGGTTCATGCCAGTGCTTTCGTCAACCCTCGGCCTGCATGCCTTCGACAGTATCGTCCGGTAAGTTACGCAATTCTCAATATATATAGATTTACCTGTTATATGGTATCAAGTTCCTTTCATGTTCCAGGTTTTCATACAATCACCGTTCGACAGCCTTTTGAGGGGTCTTACCTCGCGTCACGACTCGACGTCTTGGAGCGTCCAGAGGAGACGACACTCAGTCAAATCCGGCCAAGTCGACTACCTATTCCTTCTCTGTGCTCAGCAAAACTGTTCGACTGTGATAAGGTAAGCGCTTTCCAAGAAAGTCCAGTCCGGTAATGTATGGGGTCGCTCCAACGGCAGATGGTGAACAAATCCTACGTATCTAGAGCCTATCTTAGCTCTCGATAGAACTGTTGTGGGCTTGCTTGCCACCGTATTTATGGTGTCGCGGTCATCCTGTCCTCTCTTCACTTCCTGAAGCCAGTTAGCTGATTGTAATCCCAGAGAGGCTTCAAGCATAGCAATCTTGACTGTTCACCCTCTTTCCTGCTCTCGCGCAATTTCTGCTCTTTCAGACCTTCCCTACCTTCTGTACATCATACATTTGGTTTACTATGTCATACTGCCTCCGGAGTCTCGTCACTGGTCAGAGGCGGGATATCTTTAGTACAAAGTAAGCTGATCCGCGTAAACATGGAAGTACTAGTGAGTTGTTGTTGGGAATGTGGCGTTTGAGAATTTTGTCTCGAAAGACGCAGGGATTCGTTTTTTCAGGCGAGTCGAGTCGTGACAGAAGGAGCCACTGAAGTCTTTTATTTTAACGCCGGTTGATCGATGTCATTCGAATTTCCAGCTGAGAATTGGGCCTCAACCAACCTTTGTGTCGCCACATAGATCACAATGGTCGTCGATAATGATACAATTGCATACTGATCGTGTCCGATCATATACGAATTGTTTCCATAGCCTGAGTAGGTTCGCCTGACGTGTGCCGGACATCCGAGTGGGAGACGCAAAGCCGTACGCCACTGTTGTGCGGTATTGAAGAGCCCCGTAGCGAAAGGGGTAACATTCTGCAATAGTAACTATTGGTACCCTGGGTCAGTATCATCAATGCACAGGAAGGTAATTCTCACATGAAGATGCTGTATCTGCTGGCAGTAGCAACGGGGACTGTGACAGTAGACCAACCCGTAGGACCTTAGCCGTCAATCTTGCTTGAATAACCGTGAAGCATTTGTGGACACTTACGCTCCCAGCGTCCTTTTGAAATGGCCCAACTTGGGCGTCTTAAAGGCTGCCTCATGTCGGGTTGAGTATTGAATGAGGCGCCAACGTTGCACCAACGAGCGGTGGAAATTTGATGACCGGGACATTCTTGATTTCAAATGAGGCAAGAAACAGGATAGAAGCTGAAGCAGTTGATAAGTACCCAAATGAACATGCGGAGGGCAGGAGGTCACATTTGATGTAGTCGTAAAGATTCGGATCTGTGTAATTCTAACTCAGTTGTAACGAGTTGGTCAGTACTTCTTATCCTTGGACATATCGGAATCAAGTTGTTATAGACGTTAAATTCCAACTCGGTTCCAACGAGCTGGTCAATACTTCTTATCCTTGAACATATCGGAGTCAACTTGTTATCGACGTTATAGCAACGTCCTGGCCAAACGTAATATACTAAGAAACATTATAATCGATCGGTCGTTTGATCAGCGGCTTCAAATTTAAATTTACAGCGACCCCCTGCCGGCAAAAGTCTGAGCTTGATCGAGTCCCAGGCGAGAACTCCAGTGAACTCAACGTTGGAGCATCTCTTCGAGAATCACGACTTGAATGTGCGAACTGGGGCGTCGGGCTCTCGTCGGATCCGGTACGCAAATCTCAAAGCTTCATGTTTCTACTGATATACTGCATCATCCCATAATGAGGCACGTCCCTACCCAGCTCTAGCATATTGTATAATCTACGACCTGTGATGGAGACTGAAGCTGGAGAGGAGGCTGGGCTCCTGGACTTAGGCCTGGAGCAGCAAGATGCGCTGTGCGTGAGTATCTGACTGCATCTCCCAGTTATTCTAGTATCGCTATTGGTGTTGGAGATGAAGTCCCTTGGCCCCCATTTCTGAACGGTTTTTAAACATTTAGCGTTTGTGTTACCCGGAAATCACTCATCACATCCATCATAGTACACTGACAGAGTTTTATGCAGAAGGCGACATTGGAGGTAGGCACCGATGAACGCCGTTGAGAACGTCTGGTTGTAAGGTAGAAAATTTTGCTTCATCTCCTCGATTTAGAGCAAACCTACCCTGCCATGAAAGGACGTATTGAAGCGAGGGAGATCAAGTCGATTTTGTCTAGACATGAGCTACACGCTTTGAGAATATAAAAATAGACATAGTGAAGCACTCTTTCGAGACAGATGTCAGGTAGCCGAGAAGCCAGAATCACGACGAGCTACGCGAAAAGCTTGCGCAGACTGATCGGAAACATTTGCAGTAATGTATCGACGCGCGGACCTGGCACGAGCACTTTCTTTTTAGAATTCATGCAGAGAAAAAGCCAGTTTTAAGATTGGGACTAATCGGTCACTATATATTGACATCAGTGGGGTTTCTTCTGTGACCATCTCAGGGTAAGTACTCAAGCTGAAACGTTCCGGATTGTTGACGATTAATTTCACTGGTCTTTCGACCAATATGGTTGATGCAGAAATTGCAATTCTAGCTGCTCAGGTCGAGGCTATATCAGCACAAGTGCAACTCATGGAGACTCGGCTGGAAGCCCTGGTTGCTCGTGTGGAAGTCCAGCAAAGTTCCTCTTCCACACCAAGTGGGCGATGAGTGCAGTTTGTCCGGCCAGCGAAATTAATTTCTCGAGATTATGGACGCGATTGACGATCGATAAATGTTAGAGCACATTTCTTTTCACTAGGAAAACTAGAGCCTAGATCTCCTTTCTTTCCTTCATTTCTCGCTCGTTCATCTTACGCGAGATTGCTTTCATTCATTCATTATGGCCATCCACCTTTTTTGTACTGCTGGACTCGACCATCCCACGTCTTCCTGTCCACGTAACTTGAAACCTACTTCTCCGTATATATTTGTTGTTAGCGTGTCATTTGTTTACTTAATATAATTTGTATACCACCACTTCCCAGAATCATAATCGTTTTTTCTTTCTTTTTGTTGGAATCCGCTTCCGCAGTACCGACGTCAACTTCCTCTATCCTTCTATCTTTCAGCCTGAAAACTTCTGCCATTGTCAGTTTCTTGCAGTTTGAACTCAGAATCTGACCATTTATGGCATGATAACCGAATTGTAAAAATAAATGATATGACATTACCCTGAGCCAACATTTACATGAGCTGGAGTAGTTTCAATCTGAAAGTTCTATTTATCTCTCACATCTCACACGAAGGAATGTCAGACTGATCTTCGTAAGCAAATACGACCTCAAGGATAGAGGGCGTGCGGGACAAGTATAGCCGGCTAGTGGAGGTATATACGTGTATGAAATTCATATTTCACCTCAAATGGACAACATTAAACGCTCTTCAAACAAGTCTGACGATAGTGGAGAAGTGACTGGTCAGCCCGACGGTGTCATGTAAGTTACATTCCCTACAGCCTTTCGGCACTAATTAGTCCCACTGCGAAATTCAGCCTCATTCCAGTTGTATTTCAGGAGAAGAAATCTTTCTCTTTTTGGTGGCGGCAAATCGATGCCATCATGCCCTAATTGAGGATTGAGATCAAGCCCCGAGACTATAGTCATGTCAAGCTTGAAGCTTGAAGCTGTACTTCATTACTTCAGTTGCAACAGTCCTTGACAGAAATATAATTGGGCGGGTCCGACATTCGGCTGGGAGTAGCTGTACGCCACAGAACGTACTGTTGGGACCTCATGATCTTTGGCGAGTCTCGCAATCAAGAAAGTGATCTTCTGAAACTAAAAAGATCGGCACTCTGCTCAGCCAATCACTGACGCACAGGAGGACAATTCTCACAAGATGATCTGCTGAGAACTACAACGGGGACTGGCAGTAAGTAAGAACCGTGATGCATTGACGCGGATCTTGCTTTCAATGACCATAGGGAATTTCTGGGTAATATAATGATCTGTCTTCCTTTTTTCTTTCAAAGTGACCTACACAAGTGTTTGCTTCGTGCTGTTTTGTGTATAAGTAGAATACTAACCTAAGGCAACTCGACCAACGGAAGTTCAAAAGCAAGGTCATTCTTGACTTCAAATGGGGCACTGACAGGCTAGAAGACTAAGCTATGAATCACCCAATGAGCATGCAGAGGACAGGAGGCTGTTGCAATGAGGCTGGAGGTTTACTTTATTTTGACTTGACTGGGTACTTGTTCTTTGGAAATATGTATTTGAAAACTAGTATGGACTTGATATTGTTATCCTGGTTAGATGTATTATACTGTTGTTCTGAGGTCTACAAAGTAGCCAAGGCTTTACCCCTTAATCCCCTGCCAAAAATTGTCTTCAAAATTTGTTGCCATGTGACTTAACATGTGATGTATAGCCGACAATACAGCCAGAGGTTGTTTTCAATTTGTGCTGCATTCCGGTTACCTTTCCAATGTACACGTGATATATAGCCCACAATATAACCAGAGGTTGTCTTCAATTTTTGCTGCATTCTGGTTACCTTTCCCATGTACATGTGATGTATAGCCAACAATGTAGTTAGGTTGTTTTCAATTTTTGCCGCATTCCAGTAATGTTCTCAATGTACATATGATGTGTATCCAACAATATTGCTGGAGATTGCCTTCAATTTTTGCTGCATTCCAATTACATTCCCAATGTACGCATGATGTGTATCTGATGATATTGCCAGAACCTGTCTTCATATTTTGCTTCCTTCTGGTGATTTCCCCACCAACTGCTTTTCAACTTTTTTTTTTCCTTTGAATTTTTATTTTCTATTGTTATTGTTATTGCTTTTTTAATTTTTTTTTAATTTTTGAATATACTCTCATAGCAACATGGCATATAGTAAGTGTACCATTTTTCCAACAACTTTGTAAAGCAGAGGTAACATTATGCTTGAAAGTTCCTGACATTTAGAAATTATCACAGTTGGGTGATTAAAATCACTTGATAAGCCAATGATCAGCTTGTCTGCACTAGGCAAATTTGAAGTCATGTGTTATACTTTGTAATCTCTTGCTATAGTGGCTGGTTTAGTAGTTATAATCATGTTGATATTGTATGTGAACTATACTCACAATTTGAATAAATACAAGGGCTCTTATTTTCAGGGCCATGAACTATTTATATATTTTTTGTTTTCATTTTTTATTACATTTTTTTGTTCTATGTATTCATATACTTTTATTTCAGTGCAGTTTTGCTACTGGTGCATGTGGTGTGGCTGCTGGTGATGTTTTGTTTATATAATAGCATTTTGCAAGTAGTGTAACAAATGAAGAAGAAAAGAAGGTTTTGATTGTAATCTTTATATATACATTGGTTTTGTCATGTACAGGTAGACCTTAGACCTGCTGTGCACTGCAATGGTCCATCCTCAATGGTTCCATATTATTATGTGTCACAATGTAAAATGGGTCCACTATATGAAATTAGCTTTCTACAACTCTATCTGCTTTCTTTATACTAATTTTCTGAGGCAGATAATGAAGTGGAAAGCTCAAGGAAGTGAATATCTTTCTGTCTAACACTTGAAAGTATGATAATCTAGAGGCTGTTGAAGCTCTACCTATAGCTAAGCTAGTATCTTTAGAATACCTCCAAGTCATTATAATTGTTTTCCAACATTATTTAGAAGATAGTTCATGCAGCTATTCACAGTGATTCTGTCAGCTCAGCCATTAAGGAACTCATACTAAAGGCTTATATAGACTTGAAAAATATGATTC
>JABCKS010000374.1:9344-21228 GCA_018851325.1 Termitomyces sp. DKA19 | reverse complement strand
GGAGAGGTTAGTAAAGTAGCAAATGTCACTAAGGTATGAAAATAAAGGGAGAGAGGGATAAAGGAGTAATGAGTTGCCAAGCAAGGGTTGCTAAAAGAAGTTGTTAAGGTTGGTGAAGGCCTAGCAATGAAAGGGGATAGGAGCAGGAATGTAAATGCAAACAAATGAGAACTGGGGAACAAACACAACAACTAGTCACTAGCCATAGTTGCTAGCATTGCTAAGACACTAATATCACTATATGGCACCTGTACTTGGTACTATTCTAAGTCAAGGATGAGTCCACTAAGGCTTGCTGTTAAGCCATTAATAGTGACAAAGAAGACCAGAAGTGAGACCTGAAGCTGAGAGAAGTACAATGAGCAGAGTACTTTGAGGCTTTAGTGGGTAGTGGTGGGCTATAATCTTTCTTTTTCATGTTGGACTAAGTATGCTTAGAGAGTATTTATACTATTGTAAGTAATGTATGCAAGAAAGGAAATCTAGTCACTAAAGGTAACAGCATCTGTTAAGATGTCCAAAATTTTACACCAATGTTCAGATGGTAACTAGCCATAAGTATGCAATGTCAGAAATGTATATATAAAATGTGTCAAATGGAAAATAAATGAGCATCAAATGGAAAAAATAAGCAAGCATACCATACATCAATATTTGAAGTGTAGATGCCATTCAGGTATGTTTGTAATCAACAAAAATCAATAGGTCCAAGAAGTCATGTGTCCATAAGATGTTGTCTTTTTGAAAGCAAAGTACTTATGTCACTAAGAGTTGTTGCTAGTGATTGTCACTAAGGAGGTTCTCAGCCTAGTCATTCTAGATCCTAAGGCTAGACTCCACATAATGAAGCTTGCAATTGCAGACATCATCAACAAAATATCAACTATTGGGCCATTCTCATACCATGTTCCCAAGTCATGTGTTGTGCAGATAAGATTGGTGGAGATGCTATTAATGGTACTTAGCAACAGATGGGTCTCATCCCCAGTGAAGGTGGCAGGTGTCATGGAGTGGCCAAAGCCCAAGAACAAGAAGGAAGTGCAGGCCTTTCTAGGCTTCACTAACTTCTACCAGAGGTTCATCCAGGATTTCTCCTATTATGTCCAACTACTGTTCAACCTCACTGCAAAGGATGACACCTAGAGGTGGGGCCCCCCAGAGCAGATTGTGCTGTCACCTCCAGACCTGTCCTCCTTTTCCCAGACAATGACTCCCCCTTCTGGGTGGAAGCTGACAGCTCTGACTTTGCCATCAGAGCTGTTCTGTCACAACAATCCTAGAAGGATAGAAGGTGGCATCCAGGGACCTTTTACTCTAAGAGTCTAAATGTGGTTGAGTGCAACTACCAAATCCATGACAAGGAGATGCTGGCCATCATCCAGTCCTTTGAGAAGTGGTGGCATTTCCTGAAAGGTGCATAACATAAGTTCAAAGTATGGACAGATCACAAGAACCTTGAGTATTTCCAGATGGCCAAGAAGCTCAATTGCCAACAGGCTCAGTGGTCCCTCTACTTAGCCAACTTTGACTTCTCACTGTATCACAAGCTAGGCCAGAGCATGGGCAAGCCTGATGCCCTGTTCCAGAGAGCAGACCATGGCACTGAGGGAGAGGACAACAGTAACATTGTGCTCCTTCAATCCAAGCTGTTTGCAATCTGGGCCATGGAAGGCTTATCCATTGAGAGGGCAGAGGTAGAGATCCTCTGGTACATCATATGGGGAAACTGGGACAGTCTTCAGGAGAAACTCATTGCTCAGGCAGCCAGGGCATTCAAGTCTGGATATACCACCTGTGTTAAGTCCATCCATGCAGATGAATGGGCCTTCTGCAATGGACTTCTGACCTTTTGGGATTGTATCTATGTGTCCAACCCAAAGCTCTGCCAGAGGATTGTAGAGCAACACCACAACTCCTGGATTGCAGGACACCCTGGCTGGTGGAAACATTAGAGCTAGTGTCCCAGAACTATTGGTGGCCCCAGATGTCCTGGTATATTGGGTTCTACACTAGCACATGTGATTTCTGCCTCTAGACCAAGCCCCAATGTTCCTCCCTCTTAGGTCAGCTACATCCCTTGCCTATTTCTGTAGAGTGATGGAGCATTGCCTCAGTGTACTTCATCATAGAGCTCCCTGATGCCCATGGTTATAATGCCATTATGGTGGTAGTGGACCTCTGTGGCAAGTGAGCATATTTCATTCCTACTCACACCACTTGCTTCTGCCATGGGCACCACTAACTTGTACTGGAAGAACATCTGGAAGTTGCATAGCCTCTCCAATGCCTATGTATTCAACTGGGGTTCACAGTTTATGGTGGACTTCATCTGAGAGTTCTACTAACTACTCAACATGAAGCTTCACACCTCCACTGTCTATCACCTGCAGTCTGATGGCCAGACCAAATACATAAACCAGGAGCTTGAACAATATCTCCACCTCTTTTGCAATGAGTGCCAGGACAACTGGGACAAACTCCTTTCTGATGCCAAGTTCCAGTACAACTTCCATGTTTACATGGCCACCCAGTTTTTGCCCTTCTTCCTGAACAT
The DNA here is from genome assembly GCA_018851325.1 of Termitomyces sp. DKA19. Classification (NCBI taxonomy): domain Eukaryota; kingdom Fungi; phylum Basidiomycota; class Agaricomycetes; order Agaricales; family Lyophyllaceae; genus Termitomyces; species Termitomyces sp. DKA19. Next base: position 18,674 of record JABCKS010000374.1, on the reverse strand, counting down.
CAGACATCACCCATACATAGGCTTTGAACTCTAGACCCAACCTTTGGAGAACAAAGCCTTGACAAAGTTCATGGACTGGATAGAGATTGCACAGGAGGAAGCCCAGGCAGTGCTGGCAAAGGCAAAGGACAACATGGCACAATATTATGACCACAAAAGGACTCCAGCACCTAAGTACAAGCCCAGAGATCAAGTCTACCTGGACACCTCCAATATTATGACCATCTAGCCATCAAAGAAGCTCTTGCACTGACAATTAGGACCCTCCATGGTAGAATAGCAGGTAGGGCCCCTAGCCTATCAACTCTGGCTCCCTACAGGAACATGCCAGCTCCATCCAGTCTTCAATGTGGTCAAACTGACCCTGGCCTCAGCAGACCCTATTCCAGGGCAACACCTGGCACCCCTGCCACCTCTGGTGGTGGTCAACAATAGCAAAAAGTACAAGGTGGAGGAGATTCTGGATAGCTATTTATTTTGGCAGCAACTGCAGTACAAGGTGGGAGTTCTACAGGTCCCTAAAGATCTCCAGAGACCTCCAGAACTTTCTGTGATCCCTTGACAAGCACTTTGGCTATCACTGGTCACCTACACAGTTGTTCACATGCCTCCACCTCCTGTTGATGTGCTGCACCAAGCAGTGAGGATCCTTAGACTTGTTCTCTTCAGATTCCCCTCTGCTAGGTGATTAGTTTACCATTTGTATTGTTGTTACCATTTCTAATATACTTCAGATTCCCCTCTGCTAGCTGCATGATTTAGCCATTGTTCCTGGAGGTTGCCCTTACATTGATACACTTTGGGCTATTGAATCAATATTGTAAGTTATTTTTCAAGGTATCAAAATACTTATAAAAATTGTTTTGAAAAGAAAAGTGTATGTGTCAGCCTATCTATTGAGTGATTAACATTAAATTCAGTTTCTTTGACAACTCTAAGCTATTGATATACTGAATGTGTCATTATACAAGTGAATTTTATTGTTTCTAAGCTGTAAAAATACAGAAAAAAACTATTTTCAAAACAAAAATACATATATGTAAAGTTAAAGCCAAGACTAAGCATTGAGTTAAAAACTCAAGGCCCACTTGATATATTTGTATCTAGTCAGTAGCATTGCAATTATGCCATTCTGTATAGACTCCACAAATAATATATATAAAAGATCGAGACTAAGACAAAACATCCATGCGGAAGGCATGGTCAAAACACCTAGTTCGAACTAATGGTTTGGTGACTGCCGAACCATGATAAATATTTATTTGTGATAGTGTTACGTCCACGGCTGGCGGCTGAAATGCTCATCATGTGATAAATGCATACTTTCCCACAAAGCCCGGGGATGTGAGTATGCTCATCTTTTTCCAACAATTTCACAGTACGGAACGTATGGAGGATAAACCTCCCACCATCCTCAATCTAGAGAGTGCCGAACCAGGTGTTCATTAAGCATTTTCTAACAGAAAGTCTTTGCCATGTCCAGCAACATCAATATGACACGATGCAGGATCAGAGAACCCCACTCAGCCCGAACAAAAAAATTATCTGTCTTTTCTCCCACAAGAGACAACTTGTGAGAATGAACTTCGCTATAAAAGCGCTGAAAAGGGAAGCTCTATAGTCATCAAGTTTCTTTCGTGAATAGAACAAAGATCTCCAGTTCGACACCCGAGTCTCTTAAACTCTTCTATTCATTGCTGTCGAAGCTCTGCCTGCTGAAGATATGAAGATAGAGTAAGTTAGTTATACCATAAACTATTGTCAACAGCAGTACTGAGAGCATGATATAGGTCCCTATTCGCTCTCGTTATTGGAATAGACGTGTACAGTGATGACCCTAATAAGAAACTTACCGGTGCTGCGAAAGATGCAGCCAAAGTCAAAGACTTCTTGATGTCGCAGCTTGGTGTTCCGGATAATCGCATTGACACCCTGTGTAACGGAGAGGCAACACGACAGGCAATCATAGAGGCTATGGAACGTCTTGCCGAAAATACTGCCATCACCTCAAAGGATCCTATCCTTATCTATTACGCTGGTCATGGGAGTAAAACACAGGCACCTGCCGATTGGCCGACAAGCAATGTGAACAGCATGATCGAGATGCTCCTACCTCATGATTTCAAATTTGAAGGGTCAAATAATGTTCAAGGTCAAGGTATTTTCGACATACACATCTCCGAAATCCTCTCCAAAATTGCTCAGAAGAAATCGGATAATATCGTCAGTTATCCTTCCGCAGTTGGAATTTTGATTTGATAAAATGCAATCAGACTGTTATTTTTGACTGTTGTCATTCCGCTTCTGGGACCAGAGATGCGGATGACACACTCACTGTCCGCGGTATCGAGTTGCCAGAGGATTACACTATCCCTGCTGGTCTGTTTACTCCAGATCACCACTCACAAAATCGGAAGACAGGTCTGGAGACCCACGTCTTGTTAGCAGCCTGTAGCAAGGACGATAGTGCTTACGAGAGACAATCTTGTGGACTTTTTACTGATGCGCTTTTGCGCCTGCTGGAGGAGAAAGATATGAGCAACCTCACTTATAGGGACGTAATAGAGGGTTTGCCCGCTATTCATCCGTCGTGAGCTACTACTTATGCCCGCCTCGGCTCATATATCTAACTTGATACCTGGATTTTAGGCAGAATCCGCATTGTGAAGGCGTCAATCAAAAGCGCATCCTCTTCACAGTTGAAGTCACACGGCCTCCTATCGTGTATGAGATCCATCCGACTTCTAATAAGCCAAATTATTATACCCTGGAAGCGGGCAAAGCACAAGGGATCATTGATGGAGTTAAACTCGAAGTTTATTCCGATAAACATCGCAATTCCTACCTCGGTTCTGTTGTTGTCGAAAATTCACATCCATTCAAGTCTGAATGCTCTGTTAGCGGAGATCCATTCGATCTGTCACCACCTGCATATGCGGAACGAGTGTCCCCCGCAGAAGACCAGCGTCTTCGTCTATTGATTGATCAATCTGATGGCCGGCTTACCCAACTGGCCAAAAGTCTACGGGATGATCCCAGCATATGTTCAAGTGTCACGTTCGTGGAATCTAATACAGAGGAGCCGGATCTTGGAATTAGCATCCGTAACGGACATATTCGGTTCGAAATCAAGAACCAGACATGCTGCAATGAAGGCTTGACATTTATGCCATTCGACATCCATGCCGAGGACCTTGTCGGAATCCTACGTAGCGCTGCTGATTTCTATTGGCATCTAGATTTGCGCCACTCGAACCAAGGCAATTTGAGCAAATACGTCGACCTCCAGTGTTTCAAACTCAAAACCACAGACGAACTATCCGGATACATGATTCCTGAAACAGGGCATCAAAATCTGAACAATGAAGGGAAGATAACAATTTGCGTCGGAAACGAAGACGAACCCTACGGTTTCAAGATCATCAATAATTCTAATTTTCCTCTCTATGCAGCTCTCTTCTACTTCGATATCAGTGATTTGAGCATTGGTGAGTCTCGCAACATTTTTTCCGAGTCGATTTTCAAAGAAGCCTTCTATAGAAGATTATCATTTACCCTCGACGGCCAGCAACGGAAACCCTGACTTCTGTCTTCCAGCAAAGCAGTCCCTGTTTATTGGATATGGTGATAGTGGCCGGAAGCCAGCTACATACTATTTAAGGCCAAAGCAAAATACTGACATCGGATTCTTGAAACTCTACGTCTCGACAAAATATATCGACTACTCCTGGATATCTCAACCGTCACCCTTCGCAGGGGGCCGTGGCTCCAGATTTTACACAAGCAAGAAAGAAGGCTGGGCTACACTGGCAATTCCCATCATCCAAAAACGTATCACAGGTTGATCAATGGAAGGAAATTGGCAGCAGATTTCATACGTGTTGTGTTCTCAATGCCTCCTCTCTCTACCTTTCTAATTTAGTTATCTGATCTTTAATAGATAGTCCTTGTGCTATGAATAACGGTGTGCTGGAAGTATTTCAGAATATATCGATTGTTGAGAAAGAGCGGTGGTATCAACGCTCATGACTAACTGCAAGATTCACAATTTACTTAATTTTTCTCTTACTTAGTCCGCCTCAATACGCTGACCTCATCATCATTTCAGAGATGGTGGCTCCAGAAGGATTGCGATTACCATTAAGACAACGCCGAGAACTGTAAGGCTTGAACTGTGGTTTACAAGGCAGCACGTTGTGAGCACTAAGAATGAAGCATATATTATGACAACCGTATATATGACCACTGATGTGACATACCTAAGAACGAAGTGGACCAAGATGAAGAGTACAACTACTCACTACACGAGTACGGAGGTTAGGTCACGTGTATATCATGACACCCGATAGAGGTAAGTAAAAAAAGAGACCACGCCCCGACACTCCTACCCTGTGCTGCCGCCATACCTGTGCCTACTCTTCCCATGCTGCCGCTCATTCACCCTGAACTCCTGGATGGCTTCCAATGCATGAGGCATATTGTACTCCTTCAGCCACTCATCCTCACTCTTGTCATAGCCTTTCCAACACACTAGAACTCCCCTCACCCCACCTCACATCCTCCTCTCGCGCAACATCCGCTCAATTTAAACCTTGTCACCAGTCTCCATTTGCACTGGTGGCAGCAGTTCCTGCTGCCTACCCACAATTGTGTCCTCACACACCAGTATCAAGCAAGAGATGTTGAAGACGTCATAAATAGCCCAACCATCTGGTAGGGCCAACTGGTACACTGTGTCCAATATCTTCTGTACAATCTGGAAAGGGCTGAACCTCTTGAAATCCAGTTTACCACTTGGCCTATCCAAGTACAAGTCCACCCTCTCCAAAAACACATGGTCCCCCACCACATAATCTGGTGCTTCATCAACCCATGTGTCCTAGAAACACTTCATCCTCATCACTGCCAACTCCAACAACACCCTCAACTCCCCTTAGACCTCTCAAACTTTGTCCAGGCATGCATCTGCCTTTGGGACCATCTGTGAGTTTACAGGATCAATGGAAAATGTTGGGTTGTAGGTGTACTTGGCATAGAATGAGGACATTCCCGATTGCCATACTGACTTAATTGTTGTATGTAAACTCTGCAAATGGTAACCAGTCCATCCAGTCATCCTGGTAGTAATCAATAAATGCATGCAGATAGATTTTGAGCTCTTGATTCAACCTTTCCATCTGCCCATCCAACTGTGGGTGGTGGGCCATTGACAGGGTGGGTTAAATGCCCAGGCACTGCCACATATGCTTTATGTATTGCACAATAGACTGAGGACCCTGATTGGACACTATCTTCTTGGGTATACTATGGAGGCACCAAGCATGCTCTATGAAGCCATCACACATTGCTGCTGCATCATCCATTGAGTGAGTGCCCAAAAAATGCACCCACTTTGTTGACTTATCACACACCACCTGAATCATGTTGAATCTATGTGAGGGGGGCAGTGGGCCAATATAGTCTATTGAAATGTGTTGCCAAGAGCTATTAGGGACCTCCAGTGGCTGCAGCAGTCCATATAGCCATTGTCTATAGGGCTTAATGCACTGGCACATCTTGTAACCATTGATATACCACTGGACAAATCCAGACATATGTGGCCAGTAATAGTTTTGTGCAATTAGGGCTAACATGTTTGTGTGCCTGGAGTGACCTGCTGGAATGGAGTCATGGTACAATTGGAAGATTGCCTGCTTGATTTTGTTGTCATCCAGAATGTACACCAGACCCCAAAAATGTACCAGCCCCCCTCTACCACAAACTTGTATAAATGGGCCTTCACCAATGCTGGAGCCTCCATCATGCCCAGTACAGGTGCCAGTCACATATCCCTTGGTATCACCTCTCTGATCCTATCAAAAATGTGCCCCCCACACCATGTCTCACCACCCATTGCTCCATTAATTCAGAGCTGCCATCAGTGAGGGGGAGTTTTAAGGAGATTGTGGTGAGTCTTGAGGGCTCAGTAGTTGTTTGCTGTGACTTGTGGAAAGAAATTGGATTTCTTGAGTCCATGAGAGTTCTTGACTGCTGGATACCCCTTCTAAGAGAGGGGGGGCAGCCAAAACTCAAGCTAACCACAAGGAACTGTCTAGTAACAAGTAGTAGGTGTAGAATGCAATACAATGGAATAGGGATAGTGGGTGGGGATAAAAAAAGCAACACAAGATGTAATGAAACAGTCCCATGAAACTGCAAGCACAGTGTGAGATGACAATGAGACATGAATCATGAGTAGCTTACCTGTAAGCACAGTGTGAGATGACAATGTCATCTTCTTTGCTGCCCACAGGTTTATAAATGTAGAGTAGTAATGATGAATAAAAGGAAAAATGGAGGAATATTAAAGGGACAATGAGGGAGACAGAGCCCACTGTAATATGTGAGGGGAGACAGCATCTTGATCTTCACCTAAATTAACCCTGAGCAACCTCTTCCTTTGCCCAAACCATTAATTCAGAGCTGCTGTCAGTGAGGATGAGTTTTAAGGAGATTGTGGTGAGTCTTGAGGGCTCAGTAGTTGTTCACCATGACTTGCAGAAAGAAATTGGATTTCTTGAGTCTGTGAGAGTTCTTGAGTGCCAGATCCCCCTCCTGAGAGAGGGGGTGGCTGAAACTCAAGCCATAGCTGTGTAATCACAAAAAGCTGGAGGTTTGTAAAGGATGAGGTGGTTGTAGGCCATGTAAAGGAGGAGAGAGAGGTGAAGAATGCATGTGGGGTCATTTTTAATGTAAAGCTTGTAGGAGTTGCTACACCATCAGCCTAGCAATTGAATCTTGTAATCCAAGTAGCCAGCTGTGGCAGCTTCTAAAGCAGTGCCCCATCTGAAGCTGTGTCCTGCATAAAGAGCAGGGTTGAATCCAGCCAGGGATAAGGCTTTGTGAATGGTGCTGATAAAGAATGTGTAGGAGAGAGCTTTGCTGTCTGGCTGCTCAAAGAGGGGGGTGTCATTGTTGTGAGGTAGGTTGGCAAATAGCTTCCTTAACACAGCAATGGGGCATGTGGGACAGCTGGGAGCAGCTGGCATAGTGATGGTGACTTCCTTGCAGAATGGGTCTGTCTTGGAGGCAGGAAGGGTAAGACAGGTGTGGGTGGCATTCTTAAGATTGGAGATAAACTGGACTGCCTGCTGTAAGAGGTTGAGGCTGGGTAAGTATTTGCTGCCCTTACCAGTTGTGAACTTGCCACTGCACAGGGGGCCAGAGTAAGTAAGGCAGCATTTGGCATAGATAGTGGTGTGGCCAGGGGTACTGTCTAGTTTGAGCTGTGCAAGGAGGGTGGTGAGGATGGGGAGTGTGATGGACTATACTGAGTGGTAATTGTGCTCCCCATAGTAGCATTTGATCCCTCTTACAAGGCACTGCACCAGCAGAGACTCAATAGTGGAGAATAAGAGGTTAGAGTCAACATGCAGGGAGTGCACTGCTGACAGGTATGCTTTAATAGTTTTGGGTTGAATATGGCTGCTAAGGCTCATAACCCATGAGAGGATGGCTGACTCAGAGGCTGGCAGGATGGAACCATCTGAGTTGTAAAGGTTGTTGAGCTGTACATGGAGTAGAAACTAGTGCTGGCCAGTTGAATATGTTTAGCAGATGTTGGTGGCAAGTCTGTGCCAAAGGTAAAAAGTGATGGTTTGAGGGTGGTGGCAATTCTGCTGGTACCACCAAGCCAGAGGCACTTTGAGCTCAGTGCCTGATTGAGCCAGGGAGTGATCAAGAACATGTGTGTAAAGGAGAAATGAGAAGCAGCATTAGCAATGGAATTTTCAGAGGAGGAAAGCCACTCAGAAGAAAAGGAAAAATCTAGGCAGCAGGCTAGCACAATCAAGTGCTGGATGAACTTCATAGTGGCTGGAGACCTGATGGACATGTTCCTGATTGCATTCAAGACTGCCTCATTATCAACATGAAAGATGATGTGATTGCCACTGAACATAGTGCCCCAACACAGAACAGCATAGACCACTGCAAACATTTCCTTTACTTGGATATGCTCATGCCAGAGGCAGTGGGGGCATTGTACTGCAAACCATTGGGATCCAAAATGTCCACCCAAGCCCTTGGAGCCACTGGCATTTGTGAATATGTGGATTTGCTGGTGTGCAGGAGAAAGGAAGCAGATACCATTTCATTGCAGTGCAGCTGTACTCCATCAGTCAATGTCCTGATGGGCCAATGTTGGGATGTGCCATGACAAAAAAGGGTTGCAGGGAAAGGCAGTGGCAAAGTTGTATAGGCTATAGATGAAGGCCCTTGCTGCTGGTATAATCTGGGAGGCAAATTGCAAGAAGCCAGTGAATCTGTCCAGCTCTTGAAGTGTGCAGTGGCAACATGAAGCCCATAAGGATGTCAGCTCCCAGAGGACATCTAGCTTGCCAGGTGGTAGATGCACTTCTATGGCAACTGAGTCTAATTTTAGCCCCAGGAACTCAATCAATGTGTCTGGGCCAACAATTTTGGATGGCTGAAAGCTGGGCCTAAGCTGCAACTTCAATGAGAGAGCCTATGATAGGGATTTGCCAACTAGCAGTGGAGGGGTGTCTGGGCTGAAAATGGTGAGGAAGTCATTGAGATAGTGGCATATATGAGCAGAAATGTTCTGCTACAAAATCCAGTGAAGAGCTTCAGTGAATAAGTTGAAGATGTAGGCTGCAGAGTGTGCACCAAATGCAAGGACTATGTCATAGTAGAGCTTCTTTAGCCATTCAAAGCCCAGGAGTGGCCAATCTGCAGGGCACACAAGGATGTGGCAAAATGCCAATTCAAAATTAAGTTTCAGCATTAGGGAGCCCAGCTCTGATGTGACAAGGTCATTTATGGCTCAACCAACCATGTCATACTTAATGGAGGCCTCTGCATCTAGGATGCCATTGTTCATGGATGAGACCTCAGGCTATGAGAGGTGGTGTATGCAATGCACCTTTGAGGAGCATTTATGAGTCACTTCCCCAATGGAAGATGTGCAAAAGTTGCCAAATGGTGGCAAGTCAAATGGTCCATGCATGCACCCATTGGTAAGCTGCATAGCAATGTCAGTTCATATAGCCTGAGTGATAGCAGTGCTAGCAAAAGCAGTTTGGAGGTTTATCAAGTGTTGACTTATGGTGTAGTCACCTGTAAAGCCAATATTAGCACCAAACTGAATAATTTGAGCTATCATAGATACAAATAAGTGGTTGGGGTACTTGCATAAGTAATATAACCAGGTATGTAAGTTAAGAGAGGAGTTAATGTGAAGGAGGGAAGGTGTGACCTGGAGGGAGGCATTGGCATGAGGGTCTATATTGGGGTAGGCTGGGGGAATGGGGAATGAAGAGTCAAGGGTGT
>JABCKS010000373.1:0-21279 GCA_018851325.1 Termitomyces sp. DKA19 | reverse complement strand
GATTGATTGATCATTTTTATTTCCTTTGAGACCTATTTTATACATGGAATACTCCTTGAACATTGTGTCCTAGGTCCCACAGTATGTAATGGGGGGGTGGTAATTATGGACACTCCAACTAGTTCTCTGGCCCAATCCCTTTTCAGCTGATGCTGGTTATGCCTCATAGCCACTTTTTACTACAATTTGACTTTGTCGAAGTTCATACTACTTCCCACACTAAATCCCATACCATCTGCCATTAATGTGCCATCCCAATTTCTAAACCCAGCTATACTTGGCAGGGCTTACTGAGTGTGCATTGGTTTGTCCCATGTGAGGCAAATCACTCCAGCTCCCAGCTTCCACTTCCATCACACCAGTAAGGGTATCATGACAAACCCTTCCCCACACCCAGACAATACTTTCAGAAGATCAATCCCAAGATTTGGAACCCGCAACAGTATGGCCAGCATGCTGCATCAGTGACAGACATGCTGGACCAATTGGCTAGGCACCTGGTCAAACCCTACAGCAATGGTAAAGACCTTGTCAAACCATCTGATGGACCACACAGTAATGTCAGCAGCCTAATCAAACTATTGACTCCTATTCTTTTGCCTACCCATGCCTTGACCTGCTTGGTCAGCGAGGACCCTGAGATCCTCTCCCAAATCCATTGAACCAGGGAAACTATCTGTTTTTGTCATTAGGTCACAAGTGTAGTGGTCACCATGCCTCATTGTATCATGTGCTGATTGGTCATTTGGGGGCAGCCTGACCAACAAAGCCTTCCTAGTCAGTCATGTGCAGGCAGTGGCTTTCTGGTGGCATTGAAGAACCCACATGGTGTCTAAGGTGTTTTTTCCACACAGGCACACTCAGCTAGAGTTGAAACCCCGGCCTTGCACTCGCAGGTCATGTGACCTGCTTTGGGACACAATGGTGCCAGCTGAGCCACCACACCCCCAACATGTAAAGAAAATTGGTTTGGCATTTAACCTGATCTGAGACCTTTTCCTTTGAGTCTATTTTATTGCAACACAGGCACACAGTGCCATCTTGTACAGCACATGGGAAGCTAGCTGACTACAAGGGACCCAGAATGCTGCACTCCCCACGTATGTGGAGAATGAGTGGTCTGCCTTTCTTTAACCATTTTATACCATGCCCTCCTGTCAGAGTAGAAACTTCACAATGCAGGAGTGGCAGAAATGAGGACCACCTGCAAGGTGGGCAGCTGAGGGTCGAGCGGCCCTTCCTATTTGTACATATGGACATGTCATTTCAGCCTGCAGCAAGCTTGATCAGGGAGAAAATGCATCTATCCCATTTGAAAATGTCATGTTGGCATTTGACATGATCCTGCTAACAAATAAGCCATGTTGAATGATGTGTTTTGTGTGTTCTGAGCATTCACTCTTGATCAGAATGCTGGAGCCAGTGTATATGCCACCAGTCTTATCATTTCTAATAAGACAGTTGTGATCATGGATCATCATATTGGCTGAAGTATTTGGCATTCTAATTTCCTGATCTTGCTCTACTGTGGAACTTCTGGAGCTATCATCCCTAGACAATGTTCAAACATGTGAAAGATTTTAACTCAATAACTCACATCATTCACTCCACTTTTGACTCTGCATTACTTCAGTTTCACTTTCATCACACTTGTCACTAGGGCTGATTTCAGATATTTCATATTTATATGCATGCTCAATGGGTTGCTCATACTGATCCTCATCCAAGCTTTGTTCAGATCAGTCACAAACTACAACTGAGGGAGCATTTTAATTTTCTTGTCTTTCTCTGCTGTGGAACATCTGAGCCTATCATGACCCCTGAGGAATGGCAACCTATTCAAGCATTTGGCCAAGATTTGGTAGTGAACTGGATCACTCATCCACTGACTTTCTCTCTATTATATGGTCCCCCATTCACTTCTCTTAATATTATATGGTGTATTAAACACTTCCACAGGAATACTAGGCCCAATTGCAGCCACTGTTGTCTATTCCTCTATAGAGTAAGGCTTACTTCTCAATGTCACATAAGGTCATTCTAATTTGCACTGTCCATTAGGTGCAAAGCTCAAAATTGGAGTTCCAGATGGCAATTAGCCACAACTTGTCTGGGTCTTGCTATTTCCACAGGGTTTTTTACAGTGTATTTTCAATCAGCATTGTCTGGATATATTTTCTTCCAGCCTAGCACAATGTTGCTTTCAGAGCATCTGGACTACCTAAATTTTGCATTTGCAAAATGGGATGTTGTCAAAAATTGGCTTGAATTCATCCCTGTGTGATCCTCACTATTTCCAACAATGTCATACTTATCATGGTGTATTTAGCCAGTTATGAATGATGCCTTCATCATCTGGTGTGCATGGATTATTTTCAAACAATGGTGGTGGTCATTGTATATTTCAATAGGACTCTGTTTTTCCACTCTTAGTATGTGGGTTTCTCTTGACTAAGTTGTGTATCAGCTGATATCTACACAGTTGTCACACTTGTGTATCTGGGCATCTACTCCAACCCAGATGTCTTTGTAGCAGCTTTACTGTCTAATGATAGAGCTGAAGCTGCTTTATCTGTGACCACCATTGTTCTCTCATTTTTGATTAACCTTGTTGCAACATCCTTCATTGGATGGAGACTATGGTATATATTTATGCACTGGTTTTATAAAAAAAATATTCTGATATATATTCATGTGCTTACAGGGCACACCTAAAATTCTTAAAGACAAACATTAACAGCAAAGAGCATCAATCATTTAAATTATGGCGCATTGTATATCTCTTGGTGGATGCTGGAACTCCCTATGGAATACTTCAGGTAGAATTTAACAATTCTGATCCTACAGCAAAGAATAATGACCAGGTCTGTAGCTACTTTATGTTGTGACTTCCATTGCAGTCAGCCCTAGTGAATATGCCGCAGTTATTTTCAGTGATGTAGTTACAGCAATTTATCTCTCTATCTCAGTGTGTATCATCTTTTTCACATGATTCTACACAAGCTCACTCTGTGTAGCCTATCTACCCAGCTTTGACAATTGCTCTTATCCATGGGCCATTCTCAATTGCAGGTGTTAATGAGACTGTGAACTCCCTCCAAGTTTCTTCTCTGGTTGTGTGATGGATGTCATTCTGCCTCAACATCTCAAATAATCGGAGTCTTCCCCATACCCTGTCATGCTACATATTTCTTGCCTGTCCTGTAGACTCTCACCAGCTCTTTACCTTGCTTACTTAGTATTCTCATTCATTCTGTAGAATGTCTATGAACCTAGCATCCAGTCTGGACATTGCAAGCCAATGCTTGCTTTGTATTCTGACTTTTTAATGGATTACTTTTTATCATGCAGGAGCTATCTATTTCTCTGCAATATATGTTACCTTTAGCTAAGACACAATGGAGTCATTAAGCTGTTTAGCATCCAAGCTACATGTTACACCTATTGATCACAACAGCTTAAGCTCAGAGGCCAGTAAATACCATAATTCAGGATCAGCAGACTTTGTCATGTCTCAGAGTATGCATTGAACACTTACTGATCAAGAGCACAGCTTGCCTGCTTGCAATCTGAACAAAGACTTCTCTGCCATGTTTTCAATTTTATAAACCATTGATCTACTAAGTAGGATCATAAGCCTAAAGAAGTGAAACAAAGATATATCAATAAATGACTGTAGAGTATGACCAGTATACAGACATCACAGAGAATAATACATATAGAACAAGTATGAGGAACTCTTTTGCAGTTCAAGCCAAAAATCAACTTGAAAAAGGTCATGTAAAATGAACATCATGTAATTATCATAGTCCTACACTTCATGCCCTAGGCAAATTATGTGCTGTGATGGCCATTATGGCTAGCAGGAGATAAAACAATACAAAATAATGGGAAAAAATTTAGAAGGAAAAATGAAAGTGTGAAGGGGCAACATAGACCATCCTTTTGTACCCTAATCATCTTGATAAACCATGATAGATTCTGAATTTAATACATATCATATTTGCATTGATGTGAAAAGGTGCAGGTTTGAGGGAGGTAAATTGATAGAAAATCAGTATGATACAGTGTAGACTGGACCAGAGTTTATTGTTAATTCTGGTTGGAGTACATTTGACTCATGGTTCATGACTTATCTCTATCCAGAGAGTATAGAAAGCTATGGCTCTGTTATCATAAATGGAAAATTTGTGCAGGTTGAAATTGGCAGTGTCATTGCTCCTGCAATAGACAGTGGACAACTATACATCAACTTCTCTCATTCAATGATTTTTCAAGTGCTGATATGGGCAAAAAAGAAGCACAAATGAGATTGTCCATCATTGATGCTACATTGAATAGTGTATTGGCAAATGTTCTATGGAAAATGTAGGTAAGACAATACTACTAAGGAAGAATGTAGAGGGTGATTGTCTATGAAATACAAAGCAAGACAATATTTTCATTGCATGGCAAGGCATGGAAACATGAAAGACTTTAAGTTATTTGGCCAACATCCAATCACACAGCTGAAGAAGAAATTTGGAGAGAATACACAGTTCCATGCACACCCAAGATGAGAATGGATCATGGATAAGGGCAATTGTCAAAGCTGGGTAGATAGGCTACACAGAGTGAGCTTGTGTAGAATCATGAGAAAAAGATGATACACACTGAGATAGAAATATGAATTGATGTAACTATGTCACTGAAAATAACTGCGGCGTATTCATTAGGGCTGACTGCAATGGAAGTCACAACATAAAGTAGTTACAGACCTGGTCATTATTCTTTGCTGCAGGTGGATTGTACGTCAATTATTGATCATCTATCCGTCTCATATCAACTAAGACTGAGGTGGATTCAACACTCTGTCTCATATCAACTAAAACTGAGGTGGATTCAACACTCTGGACCTTATTCTCAATTCAAACAAAGAAGCGCTGTACGATCAATGAAACCTTGTATTCCCAACTTTCCTGAAACAATGGATCAGTCAGAAGTCTCGTACGTTTCGCAAGGAATAGCTCACATTGACATCCTTGGGTTAAATCACACAAAGACCGTAGATGCCGATACGATATTCAGAATGGCTAGACAATCGACGTGATATCATCTAATCGCGAGGTAAGCAAGCGAAGGTTAGTGTTTGCAGACCTGAATTTATAGGTGAATACAGCTGTACCGAAGTCGTACTGTAACAAGTATACTTGGACTTGAAATTGTATACACGGCCACGGGCCACGTATGTTACCTCGAAAGTCATGAGCATAAGGGTGGATTCCCTACTACCAGAAAACACGTAGAGACTTGACCCCCCTCACGGCCTTGCTGTCACGCCTCCATGATCAAATTTCAAGTCATTCATGTAATTTCTATAGTTCAATTCTATAATCAAAGACATATCCTTAAGCACTGTACCAACAAGTGGGAGTGATGTCCAGTATGCTGAGCTTCCGTTGAACGCTTTCATAGATTCTTTTGTAAGCCCACTCGACTCTGACATTCGCTGTTTGTTCCATATTCTAGATAATTTCTGTTGGAGGCGAGCTGCACGGGACGCTCCAAGGTGAGGCAGGAAGGTGAGGCGAGAAGGTGAGGCGCGGCTTGTGCAGCTGTCCCTAAGGAGCCTAAGGAGATGAATCAGAAATCAGGTGCACCTCAGTCTATCTTACACAGACTGGAGTGCGCGGATCTTCACTTAGCATAGAGAACTAATACTCCCAGTAAACTAGGTATCTGAACCAACAGATCGAATGCCGACAATATAGTCCATTTTCCACAGACTGAGTTACCTGAACCAACAACTTGCTTCTTCCCTATACTCATGACAAAACTCCATCGAGCGTCCCATAGTGGGTCATCGATCCCGTTTTGCTCTATCGTCAACATCAGCCGCAGGACAGCTATCTTTCTTTTTCAAAAATAGTTTTTTCCAATATGATCCGGAGCATTGGAGAGAGCGGGGCTGTATGAAGATATTCACATGTATGCAGAATTGGAAAGCACCGCTATATCCTCACGTATGCAGTTGTGAGCTGCCGTGAAGGTTACCAGTCCGAGCATGACGGGAAAGGGAAGCACAAGGCATATAGGCCGGAATATAGCAGTGCAGTTGCAATTGACATAACTAACTTCCAAGTCCATACAGCGTGATAGTCAGATAGATTCCAGGATACATAGGAACCTAACGTAAGGACAAGGATAGCTCGTCATATCATCAACTGTAGATGATCTTGTCTAGCACACTATCGATAGGATAACGAATGAAAGAGAGGGTTCAGGGGCATATAGTGCAATGTCAGCATCTGCCGCTTGCAAGGGTAGTCCTGAAACTCGAACTGATAGCATCTACGAAAGGGATTAGCAGTGAACTTGCATGAGTGAGTGTAGGGCCAAACAGATAGGCTGAACCTTTATGCATTATGGGTGGTCCATTGAAATCAATGATACTGGGAAGGTTGTAATATCAACCGAGATTGATGATCCTTTGGAAAGAATCGAAGACTCTCAAATTTGGACCTATGAAAAATTGGACAGGAATGGAGATAAGTTTTATAATCAGGAAAGGGTCATGATAGCAAACCACTTCAGTCCTTGACAGAAATTGTAAGAGTGCACTTCAGGGAGAAAGCCCCCTAGCTGAATAAAAGAACACTAAGATGATTCTTCCTCGTCGTCTCCGTTTGCCTCCCAATCCTTCAAATTTGGAATATAGCACCAGCAAACACGCCTAAAAACGCCGTAAAGCTCTGATCTCCTTCCTATCCATACGGTATCGACAAAGACCTAAGGATTTTGTATGTCTTCCGAAGGGCTCGAGCCTTACAAGTGACGTGGTGCGGTTGATCGACACTGACGGAAAAGGCAAGCTGTCGAACTCGATTTTTGAACTTTTAGGGCTCCTCAGTTGTTGTTATTGAGTTCTGTTATATACTATGGTGTATGCTCACACGGCACTTTGTCACGATCGATCCTCATATTTAATACTGCGATCGTTGTTTTTTCTGTAAGGTGATGAAACATTCCAACAAAGGGCAAGCACTCTCCTCAAGCACGACATCCAAATGGTAGAACTACATCTCAGGCCGTAATGGTCACTCTAATGGATATCGACAGGTTCTTCGCCTGGCGTAGGTGTCTCTATACGACGAGGGCGGATGAGTCCCATCTCGCCAGCTTTCGAGTCCATCGTGGCGACCTTGTCCAACCTGCCCGGGTCCAGTCCTACTTGTCTCTGCACGTTAACACCCCACATAGCTCCGCACTGGTGCTTGCATCCTTATGCATTGCGACCCACGCATCGAGTAAGCCATTCTCATGGACCAGCAGTTTGTCATTGGGGCTGATGGCGTTGAAGTCGCTATAAATGATGCGGGGACCGCGAACGTACCCAGGCTCATGTAAGACATCGGCGAGTATCTTCATCTGGTGCGCATGACAAGGCGACGTGTCCCTAAGCGAGCCGAGGTGCACGTTAATGACGGAGGATGTTGCCCAGTGAGGTCGATGAAAAATGTGTCCTGGCTGTACATGCTTGGGGGGTAACGTAGGATACGGACGAGCGGGGTGGGGCTGTGGCCTGCGTCGACGGCAAACGGCATCTGGACGGGAGGGTGATAGGTGGTCAAAGGCACGGACTGGAGGGCGGATTGATCCTCGGCGTGAAGGGAAGCGCGGATTGTGTGATCGCCAAGGAAACAGGCATTGACGTCGGGCGTGACTTTTTGGAGGAAGTTGATGTTTAATTAGGGACTTCTTGAAGATTGCGACGGAATGAGTTTGGCACGTGGGCACCGGCCGCCGGTAGAAGGAGTCAATGTTCCATGCCAGTGATACGAGAGAGAGGCGATGCATCGGACAAAGACTCTGCGGACTCTGCGCCGGAAAAACTTAATGGGCTATTCTCGTCTGAGGGTAACTTGTTTGGGGAGGGAGGAGGTTATTGATAATAATGCTTTGATTATTCGTTCGGATATATGTGATTCGATCCGTGCGTAAGCTACTTCATCTGGCCAACATCTAACGTGAACAATACAATCATATTTACATTGAGAGATTTCACGATGCTATGCAGGGTGGTTGTCTTGTCATAGAGACTTTTAGCCTGCATGTAGCTTCCCGACAAGATAGAAATTCCAAAAAGAAATTCCATGTACAATCCAAACGGCGCGTGTGTTCCTGAAGTCTCCGTTTACTAATCATGCACATTGAAGCTGAAGTATTGCTGCCGAAGATCATGGCTCATCATCTCACATCATGCCGAAATTTGTAATGCTTTTCGCTTCCATTGTCATCGTTTAGGCTAGCACTGATCTTGGTGAAACTGCATGTATGCGAATGCCAAATGTGCAGTTCGTATTGATCCCCATCATAAGTTTTCAAGCTCGGACTTATCTCACAAACCGCCAAAAATCGGGAATTTGAATTTACTGCGCTTGCTCTGCTGTGGAACTTTTGAGTCTATCATGACTGCTAGATATTGCCAAATTGTTCGAGTTTTCGGATAAGATTCGGCCAAAATATCTTTACGAAGATTGTCACGAAAGATCTTGGTCCATCAGCTTCTAGCATCATTGACCCCTTTATTGAATTTATATTGTTTCAGTTGCACTTGAGGTTAGCGCTGATTCCAGCGATATATTAATGCTAGACGGGCTGGTTGAAATGATTCCCTCTAACTTCGTCTCGACTTTTCTTACAGAGCACAACTCAAAAAGTACTTCAATTTTCTGGTCTCACTCCACTGGGGAGCCCCCGAATTTATCATGACCCCTGAGGAAAGACAGCTGGTTCAAGGATTCGGCCAAACCTTGTATTAAAACTGGATTGTTAACCCCTTGACTACGTTCTTGTGTTATGGTTAACTGAGTCTTGAAAATTTGACACCATATACTGATTGATCGACAGGAATATTAGCACCAATTGCAATTGCTGCTGCCTATTCTTCCGCTCAGTAAAAGATAATCTTCAAGGTCATATGAGCTCCTTTTGATTTACAATGTCTGTCAGACACAAGGTTCAAACATGGAATTCTAGATGGCAATTAGCACCAACTTGCCTTTGTCTTCTTATGGTTCACAGGGTTTTTGGTTGTTGTATTTCAAGAAGCATTTGGTTGGATCGACATTTTTTTAGCCTAGCCCAATGTCCCTTCGAAGGCGCCTGGATTAAACGAATGGTGTAGTTGTGAAATGGGATATAGCTGAATATTGGCTAGAAATAATCCCTGTGGGTTTATCCATTCCATATTCATTATGTGTTAATGGTGATAAAATAGCCAATTATGAACGATGCCTTTATCATCTGGCGTGCGTGGGGTGTCTTTGAACAACGCCGCTGGGCACTTTATAGTTCGATAGGACTCTGCCTGTCCACTTTCAGTATGTGACATCCTTGACTGAATTATGTATCAGCTGATATCTATAGAGTTGTCACAACTGTGTTTCTGAGCATTTACTCCAACCCTGATGCTGTAATGACAGCTTCAGTATCAAGCAGTCCAATCATGTTGATTATATTTGTTGCCTCTACAGTTGTGTCATTCTTGACCAACCTTGTTGCAACATGCTTCACTGAATGGAGATTATGGTATGTCTTTACCCAACAGTTTGAAACAATACCCATGTATATGATTTTGTCCTTGTAGGACACTTGCGGAACAACATAGACAGCAAGCAGCGTCATTTCTTCAGGCCATGGCATGTTATCTATCTCTTGTTGGACGCTGGAGCTGTCTATAGCATAATTCAGGTAGGATTAAACAAACTAGATATCAATAACAATACATGGTGACTGAGCTGACAGCTGCCTTACGTTGTTACCACCATTTCCATCAAAACTAATCATTCTGCTGGAGGAATCTTTGATGATGTATTGACATTTTGCATCTCAGCATGTATACTCCTTTTTCTATAATTTTGGATATGCTCAACTGTTGCAGTTTGTCTACCCAGCATTGACAATTGCCCTTATCCATGGGTCGTTTTCAATTGCAGGTGTCTATGAGACTGTGAATTCCTTCCCAATCTCTCTTCCTGCTGTGTGATTGGATATCACTTTGCCTTTATAGCCCAGCCACTAAAAGCCTTCCACATTCCTTCCTTCATGCAATATGTCTATTGACTTGCTTTTCTGCAAAGTGTGATCCCTTACATTTCTTGGTTTTTATTGCATAAAATGCATGGTACTCTACAATTTAATCTTGATATTTTTTATTCTTGGTTTCATTTCTATCAATGTTTATGCATTACATTTTATCATGCAGAGGCCATCTACATCTCAGTATACACATTCCTTTAGGTTGAAATACAAGATTCTCATCATATTGCTTGACATCTCAGTTTAATGTTGCACTCACTAAACATAGGTCCTTAAGCTCAAGTTTAAGACCACTACATGTGCCACAAATGGATACCATTCCTCTTAGTTATCACATCTCACCCATGGATGATTTAAATAAATTTATCATGATTCTGATCCTAGTCATCATTGATTTACTGCTGTCAAAATGAAAGACAAAAAACATTAAGAAAGAAATAGAAGGACGTTGGAACCACTTCATAATATGAAATAAGATTTATTATGTTGATTAATTATAATCCAGGGGAGAGCCTAAGTGGTGGTAAGGTATAGATAGGATAATGTTATTGAAAACATAATGTACTTGTATTTGTCTTTTGTGACAGAGTCGGTGATTTTTGGTTGCTCGCCATGATGGTGGAAGGAAATCACGAAACATATCAATATGCATCAACATTTACCGGCTGGCCGCTGTTGAGACCGATTCCTGTTGTCCTACAGTACGTAATGACGATAGTATGAATTTGTAGCTGAGGTACGAAGCATAGATCTATCAACTTGAAAATAAATTCAGCAAATCAGCACCCAGTACGAAGTAGCCAGTGAAGCTGGTCCTTGATAATAGTCTCAGTTGTTATATCAGTTCCATACTGATTACTTCAAGACGTATTGCAAATATTATCACATGCAGATTAACAACATATGCAGTGGAAGTTGCTCTGAGTTCCCATGACAATATATTCAAGATGTACATTGAATGTGTGTTCATAGACCGGGCACAGGACTTTCACTATTCTGTGTGAAGCGCTATCGAAGTGCATCAGTCATCAAGAGGAAGTTGCAAAATTCGAGTAATCCGTATCCTGAACGGCCCGTCGAGCCATGTCAACGTATATGAAATCCGGATCCTTCCGGTATTGCACGTTTGCCGCACACCTGCTTGTTGGTTTTCTTCTTTCTCCTCCAGGGGGAGGCCCAAAAGCCATTTATTCCTCCAAGTGATGCCGTTTCCATGACGGTAGTGCTACTGCTGCCCACATGTCCATACGTGATGCGCGAATTTGTACGAGTCAGGTAGTACAACTCCGAAGAGCTCAAGAAGTACCCACGAACATTCCGGATTACTCCAAGGTTGTGCGTAGCATTCTTGCTAATAAGCTGCGGGTCGCACGCTTTCCTATCGCATGGACTGAAGGTGAACCGATTTTTCTCGTATCACACTTATTCAGGTTATTCATTGAACGGTTGTTTTTTTCTCCTTCTCATCGAACAATGTCACAGAGGAACCGGCACCTGAGCTTCATGGTGTAGAGCCAAAGGTAGATAACGACCCAGTGGTCCCAATGACGGATCTTCCGGTGCCGGAAGCTGGGGATGACCAGGACATACAAGGAAGATGAAAGCACTTTGTGGAAGAGAATCTGATGAAAACGGACTTCCAAGCGGATACGAATCACCGTTCTGCCCGCAACTCACATCATACTTCGCATTCTCTATTCTCTGGTGTTTCGGATGGTCTTTGGCCAAATGGCGTCGGGAAGGACATTCTAGGCCTTTCCCAACAGCTCATACATGGCTCACCCAGCATTTGACCATTCGAGTATATTTCAATAGATTTACACAAGTCCATTTCCCATCACTTTCCTCTCGAATCAAGGCCTGAAACCCGAGGGCTCAGAAGTTATTACTTTTTATGTACTTTTGTTTTGAAGTCCATCTATGGACTTGAAAAAGCTGCTGTCACGCAACGATACCATTGCGAGGCTTCAAATGAAATCGATGGGCATTCTAAATGAGACTTCTCGCTAGCTATCGATCTGCTTCAAGCTCGGCCGCAGTCTGCGCAGGCGTTGCGTGTATCATTTCTCCAATACTTTTCCGTGGCTCTAACCTCTCCACACCTCGTGTTGATTCCCAATGCACCGTTCCGTACCGATACATCTCCCCAAATGTTCCTGGTCGATGTGTCAAATCCTTAAACCCTTCCCTCTTGACCAGATCACCGAGAGCAGGCTGGTCATCACCCGCCGAGTTGTGATAGAGTTTGTACATATGACTATTTTCGAGCATTTGCACCACAAAGTCCTCCGCTTCTTGTCTCTTTCGGGAGTCGGGTTCGTCGAGTGGTGTAAGAAATAGCTGCGCCTGTTTCATGCCATCGAAATTTGTCTGAATGGCGCCGAGGATGCCATTTGGGATGCCTTCGACCAGGAAAACCTTCTTTTCATAGAACTCACGGCCGTTCCAGCCAGTGCGGACATCAAATAGGTTGCGCAAGCGATCGCCGATGAGCATGTGCGACACATAGTCACTCATGTAGACGACGTGCTCGGCTGCATCCCAGTCTTCCATCCCATCGGCAAGCCCAATCTCTTGCATCAGCGGAATGGTGTGGAAACCATGGACATTGGTGCGCCCTCTCCATAGAGTTTGATACCCCTCATGCCAGTTTCTGATGAAGACGCAACCTTTGCGTGCAGCCAGCATAAAATTTCCAAAGCTTCCTGGCGCTTTGCGAATCTGACCACTGATGTCCCATAGCGCGACCTCGTAAGGTGAATGCGGGGCAATCAGGTGATTCCAGAAAAGCGCGTCAAGATGAGTGTGCAGCATGTTGGAGACGTCCATCCAGGCGCCGCCGTGGACGTAAACAAGTGGGAGGCGAACGAGATCTGCTGCGTGCTGGGGAGCGTGGCGACCGTCCATTGTTCGATCATTGAAGCAGTCCGGAAACCATTTCTTGTCGACGAAGTTGTAGACATTGTTGGGCGAACCTTTCACAAGATCCACAATGCGAACTGTCCATGAAGGTCCCAAGCGACGCACCCAATTCAGGATGGTGACTTGGTGGGTGGGGTAGGTGGTATCAAAGCCCTTGTCCCAGAAGGCCCAGACGTTCTTCTCGCTGGTGACGGGACGAAATGTTCTAAGCTCCGTAATTATTTCGGCATCAGGACGAAGGTCGAGTTGCGACGAAGGCACCTCACGAAGTTTCGTAGCGGACTTGGGTACAGAGAACTTATTGGACATCGTTCGAAGAATATGTGCTTGTCGTGGCAGTCGGAAAAAGAGTGGCTAGCACTGAGTCATGGTAACTAGGTCACGATCCTCGTTTCTCCGAACTTGAAGGAGGTTAGCTATGGTTAGCTATTTATGGTGGTGCAAAATTGCTATCTGGATAGAGCTGTTCGGATAGTAACCGGTCATATGTTGATAACTATTCTGATCTACGACTCTTTAAGAATATATTACTCACATGTCCGCTTATTAGATCGGGCAAAGTGTTGGGGGGTTGCCCGGGGCTAATTAGGGCACAGATCAATACACCGTCCATCACTTCGCATTGTCACATCGTGGCCACGGCCTTTTTTTCCCTGTCCTTTGTTGTCTTTCTTTGTCTATACTACATATATACCTGCGGGAAATGTCAGGAAGACTCCATCGTCTCACTGCGCTCGCAGTTACATAGATCTGTCTCTTACGTCACGCGTCGTTTTTGATCGTGATCTAGCTTACTGCCCGACGCGCCCGCGCAGCGCATGCCAGTAAGAAACTCATCGCTACCGCCTAGAGCCCCCGACGGTCGCTTTGTTAGCACTCCTTCGTGCCTCATGACTACCCCTCCTCCAGCCCAAGCGGAGGTCGCATCCCTCACAGCACAGGAGGTCACGCAAATTCGCGATTCCCACACCCAGCCCCATGTTATGATGACGCGGATCCTCGAGACGATCGACAACCCCTAGTCACCCCCCTCGTCGCTTCCTACTGCAATTCCTACACCTCCACCAACAATGGGTATGTTCGTCCCCCCGATTGCAGGGATCGATATCAACGGTGCATCGTCCGCTGCCCCTCTTCCCCTTCGAACCCGTTTCCCTAATGTCGACGCATCAGTGCTGACAGCGATCATCACACACGACTCCAAGGCAGCAGACTTGCATAAACTCGACCCCACCAACCACGGTCGCGACATGGCATACACCTTCAATGGCATCACGAATCAATTTGAGATTAGCCACCATGCAGCAAAAGGATATAAAACTCCCTTCTCAGTGCTCATCCCCCTCCAATCTTACTTCCGAATTTTATCATTACACATCAACAATGCATCTGTCTCGGAGATTTTCTAGGTATACACTGAACAGCTCACTTGGATATTTTCCTTCAACAGCTCCTTGAACTTGTTGCTGAGTATGAATGGTCAGCAGTTTACACCTACCACTCAGTTTTTTTTTAAACGTCGCCATGCAGAAAAGACTGCAGGGGACTACACTCAATGGGGATGGCGCGACAGTGACCTCCTATCAAAGCATGTCTATGCCCATCACAAGGCATCCCCTGTGAAACTGCCAAAAGGTCCCACAACTTGCACACCATTGAATCCAAGCAAGTCATGCTGCAAATTCAATGATGGCAAGTGCACAACCACTCCATGCCCATGGGGCCACCCACATTCATGCTTGACATGTGGCATATCAGACCATGGGAAGAGCTATCACAAGGACTAGGCATCAGGCAGGGTGAGTCATTGCCCCTCCACTCCACTGACACACCCAAGCCTTAGCTCAGGCACACCTACTGGCTCTATCAACTTGTCTCTTGGCTTCATTGTTCTGGACCCTATTGACCAAACCATTCCAATCCCCCAGCTTGCCCTAACACTGATCCTTGTGCTAATGCCCTCATCTCAGACACATCTACCATGCCTTGAGTTAGCTCCACACTGAATGCAGGAGCATGGAAATACTCCTTATGCAAGTACCCTGATCAGTCCTTTGTATCTATGTTGACACAAATCATACATTTTGGTGCCAACATTGGCTTTTATGGCAATGGCTTGATATTGCAATGTAACTTTAAGTCTGCTCTTGCTGATCACACTATCATAGATGCACTCTCTGCTGACATCTCTACAAATAGCCAATGGACAAATGTGTGGGCCACTCTTGCTGCCACCATTTAGCAATTGTTACATGTTGCCCATCAGGGCAGTAACTTGCAAATGCTCCTCAAAGGTGCACCACATTTGCTAGCTCTCATGGCTGGAGGTTTCATCCATCAATGATGGAATCCCCAATACAGAGGCTACTATTGTATATGACATGGTAAAACAGGCACTAAGCAACCTCATTACATTGGGAACAGGCTCACAAATGCTCTAACTTGACATTGAAGTAGCATTTCACTACATCCCTGTCCATCCAGTTGACTGGCCACTCCTAAAGATTTGAATGGCTTGGAAAGCTATACTATGACATTGTCCTAGGATTTGACACACATTCAGCACCATACATATTTAATCTTTTTGCAGAAACCTTACATTGGATTCTGGAGCACAACATCCCAGCACATGTGTGCCACTATTTGAATGACTTCCTTGCCATTTTCCCAGCATGTACTCCATCAATCATCCTCAACAAATCCCTCTCCTGGGCTCCCATGATTGATGCCCACCTAGGCCTATCATTTCAGCCATCAAAAATTGTAGGGTCTGACACAACAATTGAATTCTTGGGGCTGGAACTTGATTCAATCACTATGGAGGTTTGTCTTCCACAGGAAAACCAAGCTTACCAGCAAGAGCTAACAGCTGGTTGGACTGCATGCCAGCACTGCACCTGACATGAGCTTGATAAGCTTGCTAGGTTTCTGCAATTGATATCACAAGTCATTCCCATGGCACAAGCATTCATTTGTTGCTTGTATAACTTTGCCATAACATTCCCACCATCTCCATTCTCCACCTGCCACATCTTACAAGCAGCTTGCTATGACATCAAGTGGCAGAATGACATTGCACCATCATGGAATAGCATCTGTTTTCTATGCCTGGCATGCTGCAGACTCAATATCTTCACTGATGCAAGTGGATCTAAAGGCCTGGGCAGCAACTTTGAAGCAGATTGGTTTGCAGCTAGATGCCTCTGCCATCTACAGCAAGAGTACATTGATGTGCTCCTATGCCACCTAGCTGCCATGCAGGAAACCAAAAGAAAAACCTATAAATGCACTGGCAACCAGATAGGGTAGCTGGCAGTAGGAAGTGTGTGGATGAGGGCAAGTCAGTAAATGTCCCAGAGAACTAGAGCTGGAAGGTAGTAATAAAAGGAGTGATGGAGTGCAAGTGAAAGAAGTCACTAACAATAGCCTAAGTCACTAGTTGCTAACAAAGGATCACTAGGTTGCTAAGGAATAAGAGAAGGAATGGGGTGGAGACAAAAATTGCTATGGTATGAAAGAGCCATGAGAGGGGGATAAAGGAGTAATGGGTTGCTAAGCACACAGTTACTAAGAGAAGTTGCTAAGGTTGGTGAGGCCTAGCAATGAAGGAGGATGGGAGTGGGAACATAAGTACAAAGCAAATAAAGACTGGAGACAAACACAAAGACTAGTTGCTAGCCATAGTTGCTAGCATTACTAAGGCACTAATAACACTATAAGGCACCCATACTTGGTACCATGCTAAATTAAGGATTAGTTCACTAAGGCTTGCTACTAAGCCATTAATAGTGATGAAGAAGACCAGAAGTAAAATCTGAAGCTGAGAGGTATGATGAGCAGAGTACTTTGAGGCTGCAGTGGACAGTGATGGGCTATAACTTTCCTTTTTTTGTGCTTGAACTAGGTATGTACAGGGAGTAGTTATACTGTTGTAAGTAATGTACACAAGAAAGGAAATTTGATTGCTAAAGGTGTCTGTCAAGATGTTTAAAATTTTATACCAATGTTTGGATGGTAACCAGCCATAAGTACACAATGTCAGAAATGTATATATAAAATGTGTTAAATGGAAAATAAATGAGCATTAAATGGAAGTATAAGCAAGCATACCATATGTCAGTATTTGAAGTGTAGACACTATTCAGGTATGTTTGTAATCAAGAAAGCTCAAGGGGTCCAAAAAGTCACATGTCTATGAAATGTTGTCTTTTGAAAGTGAAGGATGGTGTTGCTAAGAGTTGTCACTAGCTATTGTTGCTAAGGGGGTTCTTGGCCTGATTGTTCTAGATCTTAAGGCTAGACTCCATGTGATGAAGCTCATGATCCTAGATGTCTTGTGATTGCTAAGGTCTCATGCAAATGGCTACCTTATTCCAGACCTCAGGTTCAGACCACTTGTGACTTGCTTGTGATCTGTAAGAATCAACAAAATATCAAAGATCAGGCTATTCTCATACCATGTTCCCAAGCCATGTGCTATGCAGATAAGATTGGCAGAGCTGTTGTTAATAGTACTCAGCAACAGATGGGTCTCATCAACATCCAAGGTAAGGAAATGTTTACAGTAATAAGACCCATCTGTTGCTGAGTACCTTTAATGACATCTCTGCCTATCTTATCTGGACAGCACATGACTTGGGGACAAAGCACAAGACTGACATGTCATTTCTTATTTCATCAATTTTTTGTTTTACAGGTTACAAGCATATCACACATTGTCTAGACCTTAGGTCTGAAATAAAGTAGCCTTTTGTATGAGATCTTAGCAACCATGAGACTTTTGGATCACAAGCTTCATCATAGGGAGTCTGGCCCTAGGATCCAGAGTAACCAGGCCAAGAACCTCCTTAGTGACAATCACTAGTGACAACTTTTAGCAACATGACACTTTCAAAAGAAAACATATATGACATGGATATATGACTTCTTGGACCCTTTATTTTTTTCTTGTCTAGATTACAAACATACCTGAATAGTATCTACACTTCAGACACTGACATATAGTATGCTCATTTATTTTTCATTGGAGGTGCATGTTTATTTTCCATTGGAGATGCACATTTATTTTTTGTTTGACACATTTCATGCACTCCTGACATTGTGTACCTATAGCTGGTTACCATCTTGACAATCAGTATAAAATTTTAGACATCTTGACAGATGCCATTACCTTTAGTAACAATTTTTCTTTTTTTGCTTACATTACTTACCATAGTATCAATACACTCTGTATATAATTAGTTCAACATAAAGAGAAGTACCACAGCCCCATGAAGCTTCGAAATAATTTGCTCTCAGAATCCCTCTCAGCTTCAGAGGTCATTTCTAGTCATCCTTGTCATTGTTAGCAGCTTAGCAACAAGCCTTAGCAAATGCATCTTCAATTTAGTATAACACCAAGTATGGGTGTCTATAGTATTTTAGTGTTTTAGCAATGCTAGCAACTATGGCTAGCAACTAGTCATTGTGTTTGTTTACAGTTCCTTAACAGCTTTGCTCATGTCCTTCCTCCCATCACCTCTTCATTGCTTGGCTCTTACAGACCTTAGTAACTCCTTTAGCAACTTTGTTTCAATGACTTATTGTCCCAACCCCTTTCTTACCCTTTTCATTTCATACCTTAGCAATATTTGCTTTCCTCTTTACCAACCCCCCCCTTCATTGCTTATTGCTTAGTCCTTGTTTACTCTTAGCAACTCCCCTTCCCCCACTCCTTTAGCAACTATTTTGTCTTCACCTCTTTTACTTTTATCACTTAGTGACTTAGTAACCCTTTGTTAGCATCTAGTGACTTAGGCTAGCATTAGCAACATTCTTTACCTGCACTTCACCTTTTTACTCTACCTTTACAGTTCTTGTTCTTTGGGACATTTACTGACCTTGCCTCACTCCCTTTTCTACTGCTAGCTATCTTATCTAGTTGTCAGTGCACTCATAGGTTCTTTTTTGGTTTCCTGCATGGCAGGTAGGTGGCATAGGAACACATCAGCAGTCATTTTTGCTGTCTTATATTGGGGTACCTCTTTCCAGAGCTGCCACATTGTTTTCTATGTCAATAACAAAGCTGTCTTTAATGCAAGCAGAAACAAGTCTATCAACTCTGCTGCTACAATGAAGTTTGTTCTCTACCTGAAATCACTCTGGTATGTCAACTAGATTTCTTGTTTTCTTCCAAGTGGCTTTCTTCATCTAAGCACTCCATTGCTGACACTGCTTTTCAATTTTCTTTTACACACATATTTTCAATTGCTCTCTGGCTTAATCAGAAACCAAGCTCAAAGTGCCTCCAGCTTAGTGATATTAGCAAAACCATCACCATCTCCAAACCATTGCCTTCTACTTTTAGCATGGACTTGCCACCAGCATCTGCCAAACCTACTCCACTGGCCAACAGCAATGTATTCCCCATGTCCAACTTAATAGCCTCTACAACAAGGATGGCTCAATCCTACCAGCCTCCAAACCTGCCATCCTCTTATGGGTTGCAAGCCTTGGCAGCCATGTTCAGCCTAAGACAATCAAGGCATACTTATCAGCAATACACTCTCTCCACATCAACACTAACCTTTTTTCCACAGCAACCAAGTCTCCACTTGTCCAGCACCTCATCCAAGGTATCAAGAGACACATAGAGAGTGTGATTGCCACCCTGTCCAGCCTATCACTCTCCCAATCCTCACTGCCCTCCTCTCCCAGCTCAAGCCCAACTCTACCCAGGGCACTTGGTCATCTATGCAGCATGCTGCCTTGCATATTCAGGCCTCCCATGCAGTGGATAATTTACAATGGGGAAAGGCAGTAAGTTCTCCCTCAGCCTCAATCTGTCTTGCCAATCTGTTGTCTTCATACCTAACCTTAAGAATGCTACATATGGCCAGCTCATGCTTCCAGCCTCCAAAACAGATCCCTTCAGAAAAGGCATTAACATCACTATTGCCACAGCTTCCTTCTGATCTATTACTCCTTTTAGAATATATTACATATATTTCTGCTTATATATTCATTATTTTATACTGCAACTGATGGTACTCCTTCATTACATCACATTATACTGGCCCTCATCAAATCCTCCTTTTCTCACTGTCTATATAAGGTATTATGACTATGCCTTTAGCATGGACACTTGGTCTTAGTTTCAGTCTTTCTTATGTATATAATTTGTGCAGTCCATACAAAATGTTACAATTACAATGCTACTATCTAAGTACAAAACTATTAGATACTAAAATTTATAGAAGTTAGTAAAATATTTCAATTTGTTGATAGTCCTTACATTTATAAACCATCAAGTATTTCTTGATTGACAGTCAGACTTAGTCAGAATTACACAAGCATCATCCAAAAGAGGCAATTTCCACAAAATTGTCAGTGTATTATATAGAGTACAAGCTACAGTCTGTGCCTTTGGCATAAGCCTGTAGTTTTTGCTTAGACCCAGACCTAACTGAGCACAGTAAAGTTAGGTCTTTGATAGCCAACTCAATGCTTAATCCCAGCTCTAACCTTGCTATGCTCAGTTAGAGCCTTGAGTTCCAACTTCATTGTGCTCAGTGTCAAAGGAACTGAATTCAATGTTGAACAATCAATGAATACACTTATATATATACATTTTTGCTTTCAAAAGAATTTTTATCAGTATTTTAATACCTTGAAAAATAATCTTTACAACTATATTGATATCCCAAAGTGTATTTACAATGTTTACTATATTTATTTCAATTTTTCCAGTAATTTTCACTGTATATCAAGCTATAATATACATTAGGTTTGTACACTATCAAGAAAGGAAAATGATATATGTCCAGTCAGTACAGTATCAATACAGTATCAAAAAATATCTAGTCAAGTGCTAAAATCTAAAAGTTAGTAATAGAAACAGGTTATATTAAAAGTTACACTTACATTTGTAAACCATTCAGAATTTCCTGATACACAATGTTTGCAGTCCTTTGTGATGTATTTTCTGGTGCCAAAATTGCTTTAATATGATCTCCTGATGTGCATCAAGAAAGTGCAATATAAAGTTGACCATGTGCAAAGATAGATGATCAAAGATCCAGTCTAACTTGTTTGACTGATTGCCCTTGAGACTTGTTGATTGTCTGTCATAGCAAAGGCTAGTCAGACTGGAAATTGTTTTCTGCATAGTGAGATAGGCAAATCTTCTTCAGAGACATTGAGCTTGATCCTTGGAATTATAACAGTTGATCCTGCAAACTTAGCATCCCCACTGATAATATGACATCTGAGGACTCAGGTGCTGATATATGTGATGAT
>JABCKS010000372.1:0-21367 GCA_018851325.1 Termitomyces sp. DKA19 | reverse complement strand
CTGTGCAGATTCCTCTATGGCTGTTACTTCATCCCATCTCATGGCTTCAGTGTTGACCAAAGCAATGGACTGTGAGGCAACAGTATGATCTGTTGCCTCAGCTGGGTACTCAGAGACTGCAGCATTGGCCACATTTTTGCTAGGCCTTATCTCTGGAGGTGGGTCTGAAGTGACAATGGTGTTTTCAATGCCATCAGCCATGTCAGTAGTGAGTGGGGGCAGAGGAATTGTCCCTATCTGTACAGTACCAGGATCTGGTACAGAAGTAGGAGAGGAGGCTTTAGGTTCAGCCTCCTCAGGTGGATCTGGTTGCATGAGGGACTTGTTAGGTCCCTCTGGTGGAATTATAGTCATCACCAAAGATGGTGGTGCCAGAAGGATGCAGACAGCCACTACTGGGCAATTGGCCAGGTATTTGAACCTGATGTCTTCACCATACCAAAGCCACTCTTGATCTAAAAGTGGCTGGAGGTCCTTAGCCTCCAAGAGTTGAATGAGAACATGACAGCATTCTTGATCATCAGGGGTGGGCTCATACCACCTATCATACCCAGGCAAGGTTCCTGAAGGTCTATGGAGCTCCAGGCATCGATGCCTATTATTGTCAATGCTTGCAAAGTCAGCAAGGATGTAGTGTGGCAATGGGAGTCCTTGCAGCAAGTTGCCTTCAATACCCTCAAGCAGGCTGTCACTTTGAAACCAGTCCTCCTATTTCTGGACAACAATATTCTTTTCCATGTCAAAGCCAATAGCTTGGACTTTGCCACAGGAGTAGTTCTGTCCCAACAGTTCAAAGAGGATGGGAAGTAGCACCCCATTGCTTTCTACTCAAAGAGTTTCAATGCCATAGAAAGAAACTATGAGATTTATGACAAAGAAATGCTGGACATTGTCTAGTCCCTTGAAGAGTAGCAGCATTTCCTTGAGGGTATGCAGTATAAATTCAAAGTTTGGACAGATCACAAAAACCTAGAGTGCTTCCACTTAGCAAAGAAGCTTAATCAATGCCAAGCTTGATAGTCCTTGTATCTGGCTAATTTTGACTTCTTGCTGCATCAAAAATCTGAGCAGAGCAGGCAAGCCAGATGCATTGTCTAGGAGAGTGGACCACAGCACAGAAGCAGACAACAACAATAACATTGTACTTCTGAAGCTAGAGCTTTTTGCCATTTGTGCTCTTGAAGGGATTGCAATCCAAGGGGGGGAGACAGACATTCTTTGGGACATAAGACAGGGAAACTGTCAGGGTCAGTAGTGCAAGCCAAACAGGCTCTACAGAAATGATAGGCCAGTGGGGTGAAGTCAGTGCATACTGAGGAGTGGAGTTTGCAGAATGGGCTGCTGACTTTTCAAGAGTGGATCTATGTGTCTAACATTCTGGAGCTCTGACAGCACATTGTAAAACAAAATCATAATTTGCATCTGGCAGGACATCCAGGCAGGTGGAAGATGCTGGAATTGGTGTCAAGGAACTACTGGTGGCCTCAAATGTCCAGGTATATTGGCACCTACATAAGTACATGCAACCTCTACCTACATACTAAACCTTATTGTCAAGTACCCATAGGTCAGCTCCACCCTTTACCAATCCCTGCTGGCTGTTGGAGTGTGATGTTGGTGGATTTCATTACCAAGCTTCCCAATGCCTATAGATATAATGTAATCATAGAGGTAGTAGACCTCTATAGGAAGTGGGCTCATTTCATCCTGACCTACACCACTTGTTCTGTATTGGGAGCTGCCAGTCTGTATTGGAAGAACATTTAGAAGCTTTATAGGCTTTTGAATGGGTACATCCTCAGGCAGGGGCCCTTAGTTTGTAGTGGAGTTCATTCAAGAGCTATACAGGTTATTGGGGGTAAAGCTTTATATGTCCATAGCCTACTACCCTTAGACAGACAGACAGACAGAAAGGATAAATCAAGAACTGGGGAGCAATACTTACAACTGTTCTGTAATGAGAGGCAGAACAGCTGGGACAAGCTTCTACTGGATGCAAAATTCCAGTACAACAAGCTCACTCCTCCACCCAGGTGACCCCCTTCTTCCTAGACACTGGCCAGTATCTGCATATGGGTTTTGAGCCCTGAGCAAGACCCTTGAAGAATGAGACAGTGAATGAGTTTGTAGAAAAGATGAAGAAAGTGCATGAGGAGGCAAAAGCAGCACTGACAAAAGCAAAGGAGGACATGGCACAGTACTATGACAGAGGAAGAACACCAGCTCCAGTATACAAACTGGGGGATTGGGTCTATTTGGACAGTTCCAACATTAAGACAATGTGACCATTATAGAAGCTGTCCCATCATCATCTAGGGCTATTCAAGGTGGAGAGACAGGTAGGACCACTCATGTATTAGGTTAAAATCCCTATCAGTCTATAGCAATTACATCTGGTTTTCAACATATCAAGTTGTTTAAACTGCCACTGCTACCAGTGTTAGTCAACAATCAGGAGGAGTACAAGGTGGAAGAGATATTAGACAGTAGGTGGTTTCAAGGAAAGATACAATTCAAGGTGAAGTGGAAGGGTTATGGCATTGAGGATATATCCTGAGAACTGCAGGCAAATATACATATACTAGTGTAAGTCCCGGAATTTTACCACAGGCACTTTGATGCCCCAAAGACAATCTGAGGTATCCTCCCCATCTCTACTATAAACTAAGCAATTCAAGAGTTCTTTTACCCAGTGCACTATCTGCTAGTCAGATCGAGTATGCCAATATGTTAGTGGTTGCATGTGACTCCTCCAACTACTATATAGTTGGTCTTATGGTGCCAAGAGAGTAGAAGGCCACACTGGGCATCAAGAGTCCTCAGACTTGTTCTCTTTGGATCTCCTTTTACCAGGTGTGTAGTTAGATTTATAGCTTTAGCATAGTGCTGAATAGACTTTGGATCTCTCTTTGCCAGCTGTGTGATTTTTAGCCACAGCCTTCAAAGGTCATCCTTACACTAGGTGGCCATGGTGTAGAATATACTGCAACTATGCATCAATGTCAAAATGTCAATCAAGTGGGACTTGATTAAGTCTTGCTTCCTGTATGTTGTTGTCTACACAGCCTAGCATAGCTAACAAATAGAATAGCACAGGGACTAGTTCTCAATAGCAGTTCCTTCTTAGCAGTGGAGTCTCTAACCCCATAGAGGTTAGTTTTTAAATATAATTCACAGTGCAATCTCTTTGCTCTGGGGCTGTGAAGAAGGAGATCTAGTGGAACTCCTGTAGCAGAAGAGCAGTATGTATCTACTCTCACATCATAATATGAGGCTTACAAATAATGCAGTGCATTAAGTGTAGCTGCTCTAGATTCATAGGCATTTCTTAAGGAGCCCACTAGCATAATTGTTTATAATGCAGGTATAAATGAAATATTCCTAATGCCTTGTAAGTGTAGATAAAGAGTACTTTGTCACCAATGAACACTGTATTGGTTGTTGAAAACCCATAGCAATTAGAGTGCAACATCTTCTGGAAGTTATTATAGTGCTTATACTAATATTGTCTCTCAACCATCTGAAAGGCAGCTAGGTACAGTATCATTTAATTGCTTGAGGTATAGCTTAGACCTTTCAGTATTAATAGCTAACAGCTACTGAGCATTGATGTTATGCTTCTTATGATGACATACAGTGTCATTGTAATCTGAGTCTCTTTTCAAAATTTGTTCCTTAAACACTGACATCATTCTTATCACCACTTCCTAAGTTTGATGCAGCTACTGTATCAGCTAGAAGCTTGATTCAAAGTGATAAAGAACTCTTTTGTCACATAGATCCCTGTACATTATTGGAATATATATGTGCAATAGGGAGGATAGAATTGTATAGGTCCTCAATTTCAGGACCTCAATACTTTCCTCTCCAGCACCCATAAGCATGTTTGCCAGGAAGACCACTAGTGTAGCAGCAATTACAAGATCATTTGCTACTTAGATTACTGGACACAATGTGGCTGGCTTTACTGTGCCAGCCTTGGCAGCTGCTAGTTTGAGAGAGTTAGTTGTAGTAATAGATGCTTTCAAGTCAGAGCAGATGTCTATCAACCAATCCTTACCAGTAAGGACTTAGTTATGATAGAGCATCAATAATGCCCTTTAAGTTAAGAGAACCTCTTGACAAATTCAGTAGGCTCAGTATGAGTCTTTTTTGGTTCTAGAAGTTAAGGAGGAAACATTACCTACTTTCTCTACTCTAATATCTGTTGGAATCCTAAGCAGGCAATTAGAATATCTATTAAGGTAAACAGCTAGACAATATGTGTATGCATAAATATAATGACCTCAGTCATATGTAATAGACTATATTTGCTGTACATAGATAATACACATGTATATAAATATAATGACTAGGCATCTAATTGGTTATTGTAGTGTAAGAAGATATGAAGTATTGCATAATCTTAGTCATGCATAATAGGTTGAGAGTACTCTAGATGTTCATGGTATATATAAGAGTGGAAGGAACAAAGCTGTGGCCATTCTAATGGCTGTTGTAGTAGGTTGTGGCACTTCACTTGTATATATCACAATGTGATATTTTAAATCTCCTTCTTGCTACAAACTGACACCTTCACTTCTTATGTGGAATTGTGGTTAAGTTACTTGAAGGATTTGCCATAGTTGTAGAAAGAGAGAGCTCTTATAAACACATTAGAAACATTATTTCTAGTGTTAATGTATTTTATGGTGATTTTTTCAGTCTGTGCCTGTTTCCTAAAAAAGTGATACTTTATATTGAAGTGTTTGACCTATGCATGTGCTGCTGGTGATATGATGTTGTTACAATATTGGGAATATAATAAAACACTAGAAGTCAGAATAGACATCTATTAAGGCTGAAAACTGTAAGCCTCCCAGTATAAAACAAGTTCCAACAACATTATCTCCTTAAAATACACTAGAAAAAATACAGAACAGGATAGGACAAGGACTATACTAGGCTATACACTCAATAATAGTCTAATCACTGTAATGGAGGGAAGCATGGGACTGGAAAAAGCACCAGAGTGGCATTAATTCTGGCAAGATCTGGATCAAAATAAGATCTGATCTAAAAATAACTAGATTGCAATATTGGCTAAAAGGAGAAAAAGAAAAGATGAATGGAAGAATATGAATAGAATGGAAACTATGAATGGAAGCAATATAAAAGAAGAAGAGATATATGGGAATAGAAGAAGCTCAGAATAGAAAAGAAGAATGACAAGCACAAGAAACTAGCCTGTGGCAATGAAACAAGTATTCAAAACATTCAAAAGTGGAAATTGGAATACCATTTGGGGTAGAGGTGCTAGAATGTCTGAAACCAAAAGTCACATGTAGAAAGTGGTCTGTGCACTGTAGGAAGAGGTATAAAAAGCTCAAGTAGAGCAGCAAATAGACAGGCAATTAATAGGCAAAGGCTTGGTGGTTCCCAGAGAGTGAATCACTTAGACTAGACTTTGTTGAAACACCTCTACATTCAAAATAACAATATATTGAAAGTAAAGTCAGTAAAGTTATTTGTAATGTTTTTATTATGGTTGATGCAGCTTACAGTTCATACTTTGTAATACAAAACCAGTTAATTGATATGTCTACAAAGATATGAAGTAAGGTGCTGCCCTTTACAAGTACAAATAGTGTAATTAAGTAGTGTCAAGTGATGCCACAGAATATAATAATAAATAATTAATAAACTATATGCATAACTTTAAAGAATGCAGCACAAAATATGAGAGTAATGGCCAATCTGTTATATACCCCTCTGTTAAGTCCATCAATAAACTCACAAATGTAAGAAAGAATAAATAAGGAAGTGGGATATAGCATCCCATCTAAGAAGCATTATTGGGGGCTCTGCATTAGGGTCCTTACAGTGATGTGAGTGTAGGGCCAACTAGGTCCTACAGCATGATCACTAGGCCTAGAATTATCCCAGCACATTGCCTAGTCATGTGCTAGAAAATTGAAATAGGTGATGAGCCACCCAAATGAATTGAAGTATTTAATAAACTATGTTAAGTAGTTCATCTTGACCATTCATCCATCTGCAAAGCATTAGCTTCTTTGCTGCTGATGACATCAGCTCAGCACTCTGATACAGCCAGTACAGCCACATCTGAAGGGCCATGGATGATAACTGGAGTCATCTCTGAGCTAATGTTGGCAGACATAGAAGGCTCAACAGCTGGGTCCAGTTCCATACACTCTTCTATAGGGGCATTCTATAGAGATGCACTGGAGCCTACAGATTATGCAGAGGTAGACTCCACAGATAATGAAGAGAGCCTTGTCTCAGTAGAATGGACCTCTATAAGAAGCACTGATGCTGCCAGCATCTCTGCCCCAGCTAAGGCAGTATCTACCACCTCTGCAGGATGGTGCAGAAGGTGAGTGAATATAAGTGACTCCCCATAGCATAGCCATTTGGCTGCATACAAGGGGAAGTGGCCATAGCTCTTGTAAATTTGGAGGAGCACTCTAAAGCACTTTTAATTGTCATTAGTAAGTGTATACCACCCATGATACTCCACCAGGTGCAGGGGCTCACCAATGGACCAGAGTTGACAATGAACACATTGTTGACTCTTATAAATAGGTCTATATACATGATGCTTCCTGATCAGTGATGATCCAAGAAGCATATTTTATAGGTATACACATGGTTCACTCAGGCCCAGAGCACATAGTTGGTGAGGAGGTGATAAATAACTTCTATTTCACTAAGATTATTAATCTGCATAGACAACACCTGTAGTCTATGCAGTGTGAAGGTGTAGGGTCTGAATAGGTCAACATCTTCTACATGTTCATGGTAACTATCAACCATATTGCAATAGAGATAGGGTTGAGCTATCACTATAGTGAATAGTTACATATAAGTGGTTCATGTATGAGGTGAGGTCAGTGGAAGAGCTTGACCTAAGATGTAGCTAAAGACTGATCAACAGTCCATGTGTAATGATACATCAATGGCCATACCTAAATATAGGCTCTAGAAACCTGAATGGCCATGGTGTATGATATATTATGCCTATGTATCAATGTTGAAGTGTTGGTCAATCTGGACTTAAACAAGTCCTGCTCTCTGAGTGTTGTTATCTGTATAGCCAAGTATAGCCAATGTTTAAGAGGGTAAGGGGACCAATTGCCAGTGAGGGTCCCCTTTTAGCAGAGAAGTGGCTAGCTCCTTCAGAGTCAACTTCAGAATATGCTACATAGTGTGGTCCAGCTAATCAGTCACTGTATAGTGGAAGATCTGATGGAACTTCTAGATAAGGAGAGCAGCATATACTCTCTTCCACATAGTAATGTGAGAATTTGACTTGCTGACTATATGGAGCATCAGCTATAGCTGCTCTAGTTTTATGGACATTCTTTGAGGAGCCCACTGATAGAGATGTTTATATTGTGGGGACAAATGTGCAATCTCCACCATTTCAGTAGAACAAGCAAAGAGCACCTTATTACTCACAAAGACTGCATTAGTCATTGATGACCAATAATAGTTGGGGTGTAACATACCCCAAAAGTCATTGTAGTGCTTGTAGTGCCCTTATATCTGAATAGTTTCCCAGCTGTCTAAGAATCAGCTGAGCACCATATTGTTGAGATGCTTGAAGTACATTTTGGCCTTCTCAGGATCAATAGCTAACAGCTGTTTGACATTAGTATTGTGTATTTTCTTATAACAATGCTCTGTAGCATTGTCATCTGAGTTGCTGTCCAAGATATAGTGCTTAGACACCATAACATTGTTCTTGTAATCAGTCTCTAAGTCAGAGGCAGCTACACCATTAGTTGCCCTTTAGGAAGACTGGCCTGAGGTGACAAAGAACTTTTCATCATGCAGATCCTACTAAACTAGTGGGATGTATTTGTAGAACAGAGCTTGTGGCATCATATAGGTCCTTGGCTCAAGAACTTCAATGAGTCCTGCCTCTGATCCCTGTAGCACATTTGGGAGATAAGTAATTGAGGTAGCAAGAACTACTGAGTGTCTATTAGTGATGTTGTAGAGGCTGGCTTTGAGAAGCCAGCCTTGGCAGTAGCTGGCCATGATGGCACAGCTTTGGTCTGTGCTGGCCTTAAGGGTCCAACTATGGCTGAGGATGTCTCAAAGTTCAGGCACATATCCATCAGCTGGTTTTCACCAGTAAGGATGACATTATCATAAGGCACCACCAATGCCCTTTGGGCTAAAGATCCCTTGAGAGGCTCTAAAGGCACAGTAAAAGCCTTCTTTACCTCTGGAGAGTGAGAAGGAGAAGCTACATGCTTCCTCAATACTGACTAGAAGAGGTCTGACTAAGCCTTATCTCTTTGGCTTTAGATAACATCAAGTTTATTCAGAAGTTGAATGAGTGCAAGCTGCACTACAGGGTTATTGAGGATGTTGGTGCCAATGTCCTCCAGTACTCTAACATTGTACATCTGCTATAGCAGATGAGTAATCTGCTCATCAGCCATTGTTGAAGGTTTAGGCTCTTTTGCTTTGCCACTCTTCTCTTTGGCCAAGAAGTGTCACTTAACCATCTTCCAAATAGTCAACAAGGAGGACTCAGCCTCTATTGCTGGTGCAAATGACAATGTCTCAGTTATTGCCCATTATTTCCCTTTAGTTCCATAGGTAACCTTTAGTTGTCCAGCTGTGCCTGATGATGACAATGGCATGTCTAGAGAATGTGGCATGGTAGATAGCAGCAGGTATACCTACTATAGAGGGGCCAGCATGTCCATCATTGATGTAACGGACTCTGATCCCTCCTCATCTACCCTCTATTGCATTGGGATGATTAGTAGCAGGGACCAAAGTCCCTACTTGTGCAAACATGGTGGCAGGTTGTTGTTGACCTACTGTACCCATTAATTTGCTAGGTCCAGCCACTGAAATTAAGGCCACAGAGTATTGTAGCACTATATACTGCTAGAACTCCTGAAACTACATGGTATGTGGGGCTACAAGCTGTTCAAAGTTTCTTACTGGGGGTGCCCTCAGCCCCCCACATCCTCTACCTGCTCCATTGTGCTGCAGGGGGATGACTGCATCCCCATAGTGTAATTTGCTGGGGCCACATCTAGTGGCACCACTGTGGGCCCTACCTATAATGTTTCCATTACAGGTTGCATAGCTTATAATTCACATAATATAACACAAAACCAGTCAATTATATATACAAAGATATCAAGTAAGGTGCTCCTTACACAAGTACAAATAATGTGATTTAGGTAGTGTCAGGTGATGCTACCATGAATAATAATAATAATTGACTAAGAGAATGGGTGTATGGTAATGTAAGCAGTATAAAATTAGAGAGTAATAGACAATCTGTTATATACCCCTCTGTTGAGTCCATTAATAGACTTACAATGTAAGAAGAGTGAATAATGAGGGGGGAGGGGATATGGCATCCCACCTATAAATTGTCTCTGGAAACCCAAGTGGGAGTCCTTGCATGAAAATAGTGTATGCTCATCCATCTGCAAGGCCTTAGCTTCCCTGCTAATGACAACATTAGCCTAATGCTCTAATACAGCATTAGCTATATCTACAGAGCCACTTGCTCTGGCTTCAGGTTCAGCAGTAGTAGCAATGTTAGTACAGTCACACTTGAAGGGCCAGGAATGATGACTGCAGCTGTCTCTGGGCTAGTGTCAATAGGAGCAGAAAGCTTGTCAGCTGAGTCCAGTTCCATGGACTCTTCCATAGGGGCATTCCTTAGGTATGCCCCAGAGCTTATAGATAGTGTAGATTCTATTGAGGGACAAAATAGGCTCTGCCTCATTAGCCTAGAGTTTGGGTAAAAGCACTGCTGCTGCTAGTGCATCAGACTCAGCCAAAGCAACATCCACCACCTCTGTGAGACAGTGCAGAAGGTGGGTGAATATAGGCAACTCCCTGTAGCATAGCCATTCAGTTGCATACAAGGAAAAGTGGCCCTGACTTTTATGGATTTGAAGGAGCACTCTAAAGTGCTCCTGATTGTCTGCAGTGGGTGTATACCACCCATTATACTCTACCAGGTGTAGAGGTTCATCAATGGACCAGAGTCAACAAGGTATAATGGGAGATTCAGTGAAACTTCTGGATGAGGAGAGCAGTGTCTACTTGCTCCTACATAGTGATGCAAGGATTTGACTTGCTGATGATATAGAGCATCAGCTGTAGCTGCTTCAGATCCATGGGCATTTCTTGAGGAGCCCACCAATAGAAGTGTTTATACTATGAGGACAAGTGTGCAATCCTCACCAGTTTAGTAGAATGGGCAAAGAGTGCCTTGTCACTCACAAAGATTGCATTGGTCATTGATGACCAATAATAGTTGGAGTGTAACATATTCCAAAAATGATTGTGGCACTTATAGTGCCCTCATATCCAAATGGTTTCTCAGCTGTCTAGGAGGCAGCTGGGCACTGTATTGTTGAGACACTTGAAGTCCATCTTAGCCTTTTCAGTGTCAATAGCTAACAGCTATTTAGTATTAGCATTGTGCATGTTCTTATAACAACATTCTGCAGCATTGTCATCCAAGTCACTGTCCAAGATATGGTGCTTAGACACCATGACATTGTCCTTGTAATCAGTCTCTAAGTCAAAAGCAGCTGCATCTGCAGCTGCCCCTCAGGAAGACTGGCCTAGAGTGACAAAGAACTCTTCATCACATAGATCCCACTCAACTAGTGGGATGTGTTTGTGAGGCAAGGCTTAGGGGCATTGTATAGGTCCTTGGCTTAAGAACTTCAATGGATCCTGCCTCTGATCCCTGCAGCACATTTGTGGGATAAGTAATTGAGGTGGCAACAACCACTGGGTTATATGCTGATAACATTGCAGGGGCTGGCTTTGAGGAGCCAGCCTTGGCAGTAGTTAGCTATAATGGCACAGCTTTGGTCTGTACTGGCCTTGAGGGTCTAGCTATAGCCTGGGGTGTCCTAAAGTCCAGGCACATATCCATCAGCTAGTCCTCACCAGTAGAAACAACATTATTATAGAGTACTAATAGTGCCCTCTGGGTTGACAATCCCTTGAGAAGCCCCAAAGGCTCTGTACAGGCCTTCTTTGCATCAGGGAGGTGGAAAGGGGAGGCTACCTACTTCCCCAAGGCTGACTGGAAGAGGTCTGCATAGGTCTTATCCCTCTAATTTCTCACCATGTCAAGTTCATTAAGAACTTGAGCCAGTGCCAATTGCATGATAGAGTTATTGAGGATGTTAGCACTGATGTCCTTTGGCACTCTGGCATTGTGCAACCACTGGAGTAGATGAGCAATCTGCTGATTGTCCATAGAGGATGGCTCAGACTTTTTTGCCTTGCCCTTGCCCTTCTCCTTTACCAAGAACCCTCACTCAACTGTCTTCCAAGTAGTTGACAAGGAGGATTCAGCCTCTATAGCTGGTGCAGACAATGACATCTCAGTCATTGCCCATTGCTTTCTCTTAGATTTTGGGGCAATCTTGGGTCACCCTACCACACCCATTGATGAGGATAGAGCATCCAATGGATATGCTATAGTAGGCAGCAGTAGGTATACCTGCCATAGAGGGGACAGCATGTCCATCATTGATGTGATGGACTCTGGTCCCTTCTCATCCACCTCTATAGCATCAGGGTGGTTGGTAGCAGGTACCAAGATCCTGGCTTGTGTCAACATAGTGGCAGGTCATCATTGACCTAAGTTAGCCATTGGCTACAGGTAGAACAGTCTTGTGTGTATCATGCAGTAGCTGAATCAGACTAAAATATTGGATTAGACTAGATACATTGTGAAATATAAGGTGTTGCCTTATGTATTCTAGTGATAAACTAGATAGCATTGCTGATGCAATGCCTCAGCTACAGTGGTCCTTCTGCAGTGGACCTCTATTTGTCTTAAGGTAACAATCCAGTTACATACCCCCCTTTGAGACTGATGAATTGGTCTATCATGTAGAGAGAGGCAGAGCATAATTATGTACAACTTAGTTCCTGCCACCCAGCTTGGGTGGCATGGACAAGACACAGACAATGTCA
The DNA here is from genome assembly GCA_018851325.1 of Termitomyces sp. DKA19. Taxonomy (NCBI): domain Eukaryota; kingdom Fungi; phylum Basidiomycota; class Agaricomycetes; order Agaricales; family Lyophyllaceae; genus Termitomyces; species Termitomyces sp. DKA19. Next base: position 9,370 of record JABCKS010000372.1, on the reverse strand, counting down.
ATTGCAATTGTAGCTATGTGGCCAGTACTCCAGTCATGCATTCAACATTTTTGACACACCCATACTGGCTTATAATATATGCAACTAGCTGCACAACACTGACTGAATGTAAGGTGGCACATGCATCATACTATCTAACATTATTGGTCCTGTTGGACTGCCAAGTATACAATACAATATGAAACTAGATAACTAGAGTTCATCATGTGTTAGCAACTGGCATTGAGTCAAAGGAATTCATGGCTACTTACAGATAACTAGGGCTCATGGCCCTTGATCAGTCCTCTGGCACCTCACCTAATTCCATAGTCATAGCTACATCATAGCTGGACTCTAGCAAGTTCTCCACCTTCTCATCCATCCTTTAATCTTATCTCGAACCAATCACTATGGCTTCTTTCATTGCTAATCAACTTGATAAAAGTGCCATGGCAAAGCTTCTCCAGCTTTTTGAGGACTTGTTTCCTAACAACCAGTTCTTCTTCCAGCACCCCCATATGAGCTGGCTATAGCAATGGGGGCAAGCTATAGTAAAGATCATGTGGGCAACATAGAGGCTGGTCCATCCACCCCTAAGCATGCAATTGACAGTGTTGCTGAGGAGCCAACAATGTTGCCAAGACAAATCAAGACTCCCAAGGGAAAGAGGAAAGGAAAGGGAAGTAAGGAGAATGAGAAGGACTTTGAGGTAAGTTTCTGTACTGTTGCTAATGCTTAGCAATTCTTCATTGGCAGAAGATATCTACCATCATGGATAGCAGTATGGATGCTGGCATGGTATTGATGAAGGCAAAGGGGAAAACAACTGTGTTGGCCATAGAGCATCAAAAGTTCAAGGCCAAGCAGGGAGTAGTAAGTTATTGCTTGGATATTACTAGGCCTTTGTGGGATTACTGCTGGTCTAAGAATGATTCTGAAGGGTGCTGGTACCCTATTGGTACCCAGCCCTGCTGTTGCTGCAATAGCTCAAGAAAGGGCTGTTCATACCATAGTTGATCATTAAGGAGCCAAGGAGGTTGTTTTGTTGCTAAGATAGCAACACACACTGCTCTTGTCTGCCAGACTAGGGACTTTGTAAAGAGGCAGAGGGAACTAGCAGCTGCTGGTAAGCCTAATCAGATCAAGCATTTGAGCTTGAACCTGCTGACAGAGCAGGACAAGACAATGGTTAGAGGTCAGAAGGTTGCTAAGGAATCTCAGAAGAGTCAACAGGAGATCATTAGCAAAAGGAGTGGGAGAAATAGTAGTAGTGACAACAAGCCTCTGGCTAAGACCAAGCATGTAGTGGAGGATGTGGTTATGAAGGAGGTGACTCTGCCAGCAACTACCAAATCAGGTGAGACTGGAGAAACAGTAATGATGCAAGTAGCAACTCTGTTAGTGGCTGACATTGAGGTGGCTGGGGACCAGGAGGTGACAGAGGTTGAGGATGAGGGAAAGAGGCAAGAGGAAGAAGAATAGAACAAGCTTGTTGAGGAGGAGGAGACTGTAGCAGGTGCAGAGGAGGAGGCAATTGTGAAGGCAGAGAAGGAGGCAACCTCTCTTTTGGTAAGTTTTTGCAGATGCTAGAATTTTCACTAACCTTGTTACTAGATCCTATGCACCTCCCCTCCCCTTTGCAAAGTTAGTGACAATAAGCTGGGATGGCTGGAGAAAGACCTGGCTCTACCAGAACCTCTGATGCCAGCTTCCTTGCTTCAGAGCTTTGAAAATTGTGTGGTGGGACTCAAGCAATGATTCTAGCAGGAACTGGGTGTTACTAGGTCAGAATTACTTGAGGCCCAGGCCTGATATTCTGTTGCTAGACACTTGGTTTCAACTTTGGAGGGCTATTAGTAGGATTGTTAGGCCTTCTTGGCCTGGCAAGAGGAAAATGCTATTGTTGGAGAAGAGGAGGAGGAAGCAGGGGACATGTCTAATAATAATGCTGACCTCAATGCCTAGTAACTACTGCTCCCTCTTGTATCCATATTTCTAATCTTGTTGTTATACCATCACAGACTAGCCCCCTTAAGGGGCTTTGTTATTTTATAGTGTATCAGACTGGGCCCCTTAAGAGGCCTTCAAAATGTAATATAATAAACTATAATGAGGGAATTGAGAAGCAAAGAGAATATAAGAAACTAAAAGTAAGTAAGAGCACATAGAGTCTAGGATCAAGGAGAAACAGCATAGACAGAATAATTGCTATGCACTAGCAATTGTTGTTTGGCACTAGCAACACAAAGGAAAATGCTCAGTAGATCATCATGGCATGAAAACCCCAAAGGTATGCCAGTTGCTAGTGACATGTTGCTAAGCACATCATCATAGCAAAAGATATCAAGATGTCAATGAAAACATCTGTTGAATGTTTAATGTATTGTATATGACAGTTTTTCTGACTGTATAGTAAAGGTAATAAGTGAAAGAAACAGTGGCAAGAATGTCACTAAGGCTTAGCAAATAGTTTTTAGTTGTTGCTTTTGTTAGCAATGTCACTAGCATCATCATCATCTACAAGGTCAGTTTGTTTAAGTTTACATAGATGGGAGGTGTTGATATCAAAAGCATTGCTAGGCACAAATATGCATTCTCTAGTGAAATAGGGGGAGGGGTTGGCCTTTGATTTCATATGTCCATCATCTCACCATGGGAAAATGAGTTCAAAAGACTTGGAGGACCATAGAAAGAGGAGGAGTAGAGATTAGAACTACATAGCATACAATCTACTGCTTTACATTGCTACAGTTGAACATGAAACAAGCCTAAATGCCAAATCCCACTGGCAACAGTAGCCTGTTATAGAAAACAGCCACACAGGCAGTGAAAAAACAGACAAGAAGTGCAACTGCTAAGTAGGAGGCACAAACACAGAATCCAACTGTGAACAATGCAAACAACATGAGGGAATGGCTGAACACCAATGGACACCTGGACAAGGATCAGCAACATGATAAATACAGACACACTGAAAAACATACTGCTGCAAATGTCAAGGAGGATGGACACACCAATCCAAGTCAGAGAGGGAATGAGAGCAGTGGCATACAGTATAGAGGAGGAAAAAGCAAAGGAGATGGAGAGGGTGATGATAGAGGCAGTGGGGAAGGAAATGGAGGGATGTAGAGAGGTGCTGGAAAATTTGGCAGAGATGGTGATGAAATCAATAGTGGACATGGTGGAACAAGCAAAGGAATCAATAGAGAGATTGAAGAAAGGGTAGGTAGCAGAGGTGGAGAGAGGGGAGAGAGGTGAGGTAGACAGTGGGGGCAGGGGCATGCAGCATAGAGGAGCAGGAGGACAAGCATTGTATACAGATGTAGTGAGGTGGGCAGAGAGGGAAGACATTACACAGAGGGCAAGGAACAGGACAAAGCAAATCATCATTGACAACATGTAGGGAGGGGAAGAGTGGAAAGGACTTACAAAGAGGGAGCTCATTGAGGAAGGCCAAGATTGCAAAGGACATGATGAGGATACAGAGGTTAGACACTCCAGGAGTGGAATTTGCCATAGCATGGGTGTTGAAGGATGGGGGAGTGCTTTACAAATTGGAGACAGCAGAGGTGGCAGAGTGGCTGGCAAAAGAGGAGGTAAAAAAAGTATTTTTGGAAAAGTTTGGTGTAGGAGTGACCATTAAGGAGCAGGTGCACAACATATTTGTGGAATTCATTCCAGTATCACTGAGAGACATGGTGTTGGAAAGGCTGGAGGCAATAGAAGTGAGGAACAGCTTATACCCAGACAAACTCATAGCTGCAAGGTGGGTGAGGCTACCACACACCAGAAACAAAGGACAAAAGGTTGCCCATCTAGTAATCTCATACACTACTGATAGAGGAGTGAACCACATCATCTGCCATAGCATAGTCATAGAGAGGAAGAAGGTAATGGCATGAAAACTAGACTATGAGCTGAGGTGGTGCTTCAAGTGCCAAAGGTATAGAAAAAGACACCTGGCTAACAAGTGCAAGCAGGAGAAGGATACCTGCATGATATGCACTAAGGAATATAGAATGAAAGAATGCAGGAAGACAGACCTCTCTAAATTTGCATGCATCAACTGCATGGCAAGGGGGGTCAGACATGATCACCCCACATCAGTGAGATCATGCCCAGCATTTGTGGAAGCCAAGAGCAGATTGGTAAGTAGGACCCCAGAGATGAAGTACAGGTACTTCCCAATAGACCAGCTATGGACATGGGAAAAGGTTGAGGGCAGAGGGTACCAGATGACAACAGCTGGAGGATACCAGAGCACCCTGGTGAGAAGTGCATTGGGAGGCTTCACAATGAGAGGGATGGGCTAGGAGAGGCTGACAGAAGGGAAGAGTGGCCAGGGAGGAGGAGAACAATGCACAGAGAAAGCAAACTACAGGGGAGAAGGATGTGAAGGGGGAGAGAAACTGACTTCTGAAGATACACAAATCACACTTAATCAGTACAGGTGAGGGAGCAGCCCACTATATGCCCAAAGTAAAGGAAGCAGGCTCCTCAGAGGGAGTACAACTGGGATGACAAGGTAGAGCAGAGTCTGGGCAAGATTGAGATGACCAGACACAGAGAAGAACAGGCCAGCCAGGCTACCCTGCAGTTGCCACTATGAGTAATGATGTAGGGGGAATGGGGAGAGGAGATGGGAGGACAATGAGAAGAGCACTCACAGTGTGGCAGTTTAACATGAACAAATTGCTCATGGCCCAGCATGCAGCACTATTCATGCTGAGCAAAGATATTGACATAGTTTGCCTCCAGGAACCCTACTTTGACTTTAACAAGAAGTTCAGGGCAACCCAGCTATAGCACCTGGTATACCCAAAAGGTCACAACAAAAAGGAAAGATAAGGGTGGTCACACTAGTGAGCAGGAGGATTGTGACAAATGCATGGAGGAGGATTGATATTGAAAGTATGGATGTAGTAGGCATCAGCATTGTTGAGATGGAGGAGAGGACAGTAAGAGTTTTCAACATCTATAATGATGGGGGGCACACCAGAAGCATGAGGGCACTGGACTTCTACCTCAGAAGTGTAGATGGCTGGAGACAGAAAGGAAGGAATGGAGCAGATGTGTGGGTGGGGGACTTCAACTGCCACTACCCAATGTGGGACCACCCAAGGAATGGTCATCTCTTCATGAGAGGCAATCTTGATGCCATGGAGGAGCTGATTGCCATGCTTACAAGGTACAGAATGGTAATAGCATTGAGGCTGGGGGTGCCAATGTTGGAAGCAATGATTATCAAAAACCTGACATGGCCTGACAACATCTTTACTACTAACAGCTTGACAGGACAGACAATGAGATGTGAGGTGCTACAATGTGACTTGCTGCCAAACATGGACCATTTCCTGATCATTATAGTACTGGACCTCATGATGGAAACAAGTGTGGATGAGAGGAGGAGGAACTTCAGGATGGTGGATTGGGAGGAGTTTGGAAGAGGAGCTAGGGAGGTAACTGGAGGGGGTGAGCATGGAGAGGATAGAGGAGGAGGAAGAGGTGGAGGAGAGACTAAATAAGGTGATGGAAGTACTGAGGAGGACAGTGGAGAAATCTGTACTGGAAAGGAGGGCATCAGGGTTTGCAAAGAGGTGGTGGAGCAAGGAACTGCAGGAGATGAGACTGAAGACAAAAGCACTGGGGAGAGAGTTGGACAGGGTGATTCACTGGCCCACAAGATCTTTCAGAGAGCAAGAAATGACTATAGCCAAGCCCAGAAGACAGCAAAAAGAAAATACTGAGAAGAGTGGTTGGGATCTGTCAATGCAAAAACAATATAGGACACCAAGAATTTTGTCACAGCAATGCCCATAGATGGGGGAAGGGCAAGAACACTAGTGCTGCATGCAAAGGTGGGGAACAGGAAGAAGGAAGTGGAGGGAAACAAAGAGAAAGCCAAGCTGTTCCACAAAGCTTTCTTCTACAAAATGCCAGGAAGGGGGGCAAGCAAGGAGAAGGGGGAGCACAGATAAGGAGATACACAATGCAATTGCAAAACTGAAGCCTCATAAAGTGCTGGGACTGAGTGGAATACTGAATGTTGTGTTGATGAAAACCAGAGACATCATTGTGCCATACTTGGGTCCTATATCCAGGGCCACCTTTGAACTGGAAATATACCTAGACCAGTGGAAGGTTTTCAAAATGGTGGTATTGCACAAACCAGGTTGGGATGACTATAGCAACCTGAATTCATACAGACCCATTGTACTACTGGACATGGGTACCAAGGTCCTATTGTCATGTATCAAAACCAAGCTGGCACACAGAGCAGAGAAAGCAAACATACTCCTAAAGCTACAGTTTGGAGGGTGGCCAGGAAGATTGACAACAGATTCCATACATGTGCTGATGATGTTCATCAAGAATACATGGAGGAGAGGAAAGGAGGTTGTGGTGATGTTCTTGGATGTGAAGGGAGCCTTCCCCAACACAGTACTGGAGGTGCTGGCAGTGGACATGAGGAGGAGAGGAGTGCCCAAGGAGGTAGTGGGGTGGTTCAAACAGAAGCTCAAGGGGTGGAGGATGGTGATAGTGTTTGATGACTATACCTTGCAGACAATCCCAGTAGAAAGCAGGCTCAACCAGAGGTGCAACACATTGGGCTTATGCTACAACTTCTACAATGCTGGGCAGATAGAGGGGGCAGTAGAAAGAGCAAGAGAGCTGGAAGGCTCCTTTGCAGACAATGCATACATGGCAGCAAAGGGGGACACTATGAAGGAGACAGCATGGAAAGTAGAGGACATGATGAAGAGGAGGGGGAGAGTGAACAAATGGGCAGAGATACACCACTTGCTATATGAAATGAAGAAATTTGTGGGGGTGGGGTTCACAAGGAGGTGGGAGAGTGACAGACAAGGGTGAGGAAAAACTGTACTCACAAGAAGGCTGACAATCACTATAAATGGGATGAGGATCAAGATGGAGACATCCCACAAGTTTTTGGGAGTCATTCTGGACCAGGAACTGAGGTTCAGGGAGCACATGGCATACATGCAAGGAAAAGGGATGACATTAGTGACACAGGCAAGGAGGCTTGCTAAAACTAATGGGAGGTTGAAGGTGACCTTTATGAGGAGAATGTACAAGGTGATGGTGGTACCAAGTATGATGTATGCAGTAGATGTGTGGTGCACATCTGATGTGGAACATGAGGGGAAGCTAATGAAGGGGTTGAGGACTTTTATGGGGAAGCTAGGAAGAGTACTGTTGGAATATGATGCACTAGCATGGTGGTCTTGGTATGGTACATTTCTTATTTCACTTTTATATTTCCTTTTATCATCATATCCATTTCTTGTTATGTGCTACCCATATTATATGTTTGGCATCTGTTTGTCTAAAACCTTATTTTTCATTACTCTACAAATATTTTTATATATATAAATAGTCCCTCAGTTGTCTACTATTATAGTTTGACAACCTGAGGGTACATCAACTCTTACACTATGATTACCTTATACTTACTTTGCCTGTAGTCTGATTATCTGTCAAACTATAGGTAATATACAGTTGTCTACTATTACAGTTTGACAACCTAAGGTCTGATTATCTGTTGAACTATAGTCAAACTATAAGTACAAAGGATGTGCACACTGCAGATCTTGAGGGTGCTGAGGACAACATCAAACAACATGGTAGATGTGCACATGGAGCTGACACCCATACCCACAAGAGTCAAGAAACAGTGTGTTGTGGCAGCAGTGCACATCATAACAATGCCAGACATGCACCCACTATATAAGCCAGCAAGGAGGGCAGCCACTTTTGTCAGGCAATACAGGTCACTACTACACTACATTATAAAAGTGTTTGGCAGGCACCCAAAAGACATGGAGACAATGGCAATAGTATGGCAACTACAACAGTGGGAATGTCCAGTGAAGATAACAATAGATGAGTCAGTGGAAGCAGCAAAGGTGAGGGATATGAACAACAATGCAGAGATAAAGATATACATGGACAGGTTGGGGCACAATGGAAAGATAGGGGTGGTGGCAGTGTTATACAGAAGGTTCAGGAGAGGAGTGAAAGTATTAAGGAAGTGCCTGGGGTCAGACAAAGAGCACACAGTCTTTGAGGGGGAATGTGTGGGGCAGATGCTAGGGATGGAGTTACTGAGGAGGAAGGTGAAGGGGAGAGGGAGGATAATGGATGCAGCAGTAGGAATGGACAACCAGGCTGGAATAAGAGCACTAGAGGTGACAGGGAGAGAGACAGCAAGGTACTTGGTGGACAAGGTCCTGAAGGGGATTCAAAGGGTCACAAAGATCAATGTGCACATAGGAATTGAGGTATACTGGACACCAGGACACAAGGACATCCCAGACAATGATAGGGCAGATAAAGAAGCAAAAAAAGCTGCAAAAGGGGATGAAACCAAAACCAGAGGACTGCAAATCCTGAGGAAACCCCTGAAGATATCCAAAGCAGCAGTCATGGCAGTGCACAAAAAGAAATGGTGGAAGGAAACAGAGCAGAGAATACAGGAGTTGCCAAGGTTCAAAAGACTCCATGCCATAGACCCTGCAGCTCCAAAAATAAAACCTTACACTCAACTCACCAGAAACCTGCCATGGAGACATGCCACAATACTGGTTCAGCTGCACATGGGTCACTGTCCCCTCAATCACTACCTGCATTCATTCAACAGGAAAGAAATGCCCACATGTGACACATGCAACTAGATGCCAGGGACAGTCAAACATTACATCCTAGAATGCTTGGTGTATCACAGACACTGTGGAGAAATGCACAGAACCACAGGCACAGGACTAGATGCCCTCAGTATGCTCCTAAGCAATGCCAAAGCAGTAAAAATTCTATTCCATTTCAACAGCACATGAAGATTTAAGAGACCCTATGGAGACCTATACTTGACCAACAAAGCTATGGAGACCAAAATGACAGAAAAGAGAAAGAAAAGACATAGACAGAAATAAAGGCATGAACACACCATGACAATTACTTACATTATGCACACTCTAGCACACTATGCCATACCAGCATAATATGGTACATAGCCCCTACACTGACAGGGAAAGTATGTAGATGACCACATAGAGTAGAACCTGACATAGGGCAAGGCCCCAACAAGTATAGGAGATAATCAAATCAAATTAAATCATAGTAAAATAGGGGACCAAACAAAAGGTGGCTACTGGTCAATGCAAGACTAAACCATCTAGTTCACAAAGAATGTAAGCACCTCCACAACTATAGAATATCACCACTAAGGGGCCTAAGTAACAAGGCCACATCTTCTTGTTATGGGTAACATTGATCCTAGTGTTTCTCATCAAGACAAGGTCACCAGTCTGGAAGTTGTAGTTGCAAATCATAGCAGCATATTCTACTTCAAAATAGATAGCAGCTAAGTGAC
>JABCKS010000371.1:0-21410 GCA_018851325.1 Termitomyces sp. DKA19 | reverse complement strand
CTCGAGGGTATGACTGTCTAGTGTAGCCAACATTGGCCATTTTTGAATCCACCACCATGCTTCCCAAGTATGTGGGCAGATTCACTGCAGTTGATGCAGGTTGGGGAGATCCCCTTTGAGCCTCAGAAGCTCTGGAGTGTATCTCACCTTCCTCCCGCTTCACAGATAGAGGGAATTCTGATTAAACTCCACTCATATTTCAAGTGTCAATGGGAATGTTTCCCTAGAATCTGACACCCTGATCTTCTATAGAAGACTGACCATAGTCTTTCAAATCTCCCTGCCAGAACTTCTGTAGAATGACCCAGTCATTCCACATCAACCCCCGTTGTTGGGTTGTATTGTGCTGTATTGATGCATGATTGGGATCTGCTATGAATGCAGATCCTCCCTCAGTCAATGCAGCTTCATTAGGAACAATTGTTCCTAATGCTGCTCTCCTCTGACACTCCATTGTAGCCTGTCTGACTACATAATCCTGGGGAGTTTCCTCTAACTGTTGAGGAGCTTGAAGCATTGAAAAGGCTTTGTTGACTGGAGATAATAATAATGGTTTGTCCTTCTTGGACAGAGGAGATGGCCACTCCAAAGATACTTGAGATCCTTGAAGCTGTTTCCTCTGAAGGTATTCTTTTAACTCTTGTTCCAGGAAGTCCATGTAGAGTTTGATGAACTCTTCAGGGGCCTTGGGAATAATATTATCCTCTAAACTTCACTGAATCATGATATGTTTAGCCACTCTAATCAGCAACCATTGTCTAGTGGAAGCTTTAGGAACCTCTACATGATCCCTTCAGAATGCAAGAACTCTCCAGTTGAAAACCTCATCTGGACCCACTTCATGATCTGTATCTGAGGTATCAGGTGCTTCCTCAGGGACCATCTCAATATAGGCTGAAAACATTGTTCTCTTCCCTAAACCTGATGATGGGCCAGCTTGTGATAGAGCTGGCTCCTCTATATAGGGTTCTCTATGGGTACCCTGCACACCTGTTGAGGTGTGCTGAGGTTGCACAGTTCCAACTATGGAGCTTTCTTGTAGCTCAGTTTGGCTCACTGCATAATGCACACTGGAAGAGACTGCTTCAGTCTCTCCACCTTATGCAGCTTGTCAACTATTATTGGATGGTCAAGTGGGTGTAGCAGAGAAAAGGCCTCCTGGCATTTCTCCACCTCCCACACTCATAACATGACATGATGTGGCATCACTTCCTAATCCCTGTGGAGTGCTCTGAGACACTCCACTTGCTAAGTTCCCAGAATCATGCCTAGAAACTCTTTTCCCCATGGACATTGATATGCCCACCCATTACTATAATGGAATGATACTGTTCTAGTACAAACACAGATGATAAAGTTAGAACTCCTTTTGAGGAAGTTCAATTGCTTGCTGTAGTAAAGATAGTCAATGTAGATTGACGTAAAAAAAATGTAATGTTGTTACTTAGCCTTTCACATACTGGACTGTAAGTCAGAACCTATCTATTGATTCTGGCTATAGTTGTATGAAAAGACTACTTGAGGTTATGTAATTAACCTTACAACTTATATACAAATTAAATAACTAATAATTAGTAATAATGTAAAATATTAATAATTATATATTAAGTGTTATAATGCACATGAGCTGTTACAGGCGTAGTATTTCAGTTTGAAATGCCTTCTCCTTTTAGCTTTCACACATACTGCTTTCTATCTGACCCAATTCTGTTAATTTTTGTTTCATCAGTCTACAACACTCTTTTCCAGTCCTCCACAGTCCAGTTTTGATGCTTTTAAGCTCATTTAAGTTGTAGTTGCCTATGTCTAGCTTTAAGCATAGGAACTTTCCTTTTTGAAGCACACCAATACTCCTTCTCCTTCAGCACATTCCAGACAGTCTAAGGAGAGACAGAATTTGAAATGATGTTATTGATAAAATTGGTGGCCTGAACAGCTATATCAAGTCTCCTAGTTGAGATTTGTTAAACAATAGCATGTTTATCACATGGAGTAAGCTTACTTGAACAGTCTCCAGAATAGTTTTCCTTGTCCACCTCCAACTCTTTACTGATCCTCCCAATAGTAGACTTCCCTAGACCAGTTTTAGCCTTTTTCTGATGCAGAGAATACTCTTGAGCAAGAAGAGGAGCAACAGTAGAGCATTGTGCAGGAGAAGTAGCTTTCATAATAGTAGTTGAAGGTCAAGATGTGGTTCAACTAACTTGAACCACTCCCAAATATACCCAAACATGGTCACATGACTTTTTTGATATTCCTACATATACTTACTCTTTATTTCTGACTAAAATAGGGATAAATCTGCAAAGTTTAAAATGCTCAAAAAACTATTTCAATGAGTGGATATTTTAAAATGGCCATTACTCCATCAGTTTTCATTTAAATTACATAAACTAAAATGCAATTTGTAGCCATAATGCCATAGTATTCTACATAATTTAATCAGAATTTTTAATACTTCCACATCTTTCAAAAAGTATAAAACATTGGGACAGTTTTTTGAACCACTGTAAGCTGTTTCCTGCCTTTAAAGACCCCATTCTTGGTTGATGCCCAAAACTGCCACCACCACCAGTGCTAGTCAACAAGAAGGAGGAGTATGAGGTGAAGAAGATACTGGATAGTAGGTTGTTTCAAGGAAAGTTACAGTTCAAGGTAAAGTGGAAGAGTTATAGAATTAAGAATATATCTTGGAAACTGTAGGAGAATGTACATGCACCAGCCTAAGTGCAGGAATTTTACTGCAGACACCTCAATGCCCCAAAGGCAATTTGAGGCATTCTCCCCATTTTGGCAGCAGACAGAGCAGTTCAGGAACTTTTCTACTTAAGTACATTGAGATGCTACATTCAAGAGGAGAGGTGATGTCAGAAATCATCTCATCTTGGCCCATCTCACCTCATCTCAGCTCATTTTAATTCACTTCACTTTGGATTATCTCACCTCAGAACTATCATTATATGCATTGACAAGGTTGACAATGGCACATAATTTTGGTCTATGAGGTTAGAGTTTGTCTTACCTCATCTCACCTCACCTTACCTCACTTCACTTCCTATATTCTGGACTACTTATTGGCTGTACTATAAGTGTCAGTGTACTATGGAGAACATATAACTTTCTGTTTACTGTATAGTTAGTTCTATGTTTTAGAAGCCTAAAAAGTCATGCTGGATATAGGGAATCCTTAGACTTAGAGACCTAGGAATAGAATATCTTCAGTCTGAACAATAGCATTGCTTCTAAGTTTTTTTACTAATATAACTGTGAGCTCAGTTGGGCAGCCCCTTGTCTTCTGCTTTACCTTTAACCTTTGCCTCTATTTGTTGCCTACCTCTTACCTCACCATACCTCTGGCTAGCTTCCTTGTTGCTTGCCTCTTAACTAGAGAGTCAGGTTGTAAGCAATGGGATTGGTTTAGACTTTCTATAGCCAACATTTCTTTACAATTTAGACTCAGCCAATAACACAACTCTATGCAAGGAGGAGATGAGCTTTCTGGTGAGGGATGTTAGAATCCTAATCTATATGCCAGCAACCTCATTATAATGAAACAATGAGTGCACTCCTATAGCACAACAATAAGGCCATCTTTTGAACCTTTCACAATATCACATGAGTTTCTTTGTCCATACTGACACATATAAATATTTCTACCTACTCTATAATACCCTCAGTCAGTATTTGAATGAGGGTAAGTAACCACATTACATATCATACATATAACAGACTCTGACATTATACCTTAGACTGTATACTTATCTGCTATACAGGTATGATAATTACTTAGTCATTTGTATTTGACTGAGGACTATATACTTATCTACCACACAGTGTGACTCTTGTGTTAGGATTCTAACAAAGAAGTGAAGAAATGATAAGGGAAGAAATAGGGTAACAATGGATCAAGTTGAATTGGATTATGTACATTAAATGGTTCCATAACTATGACAACTAGCACTAGCATTAGTGAGGAGCTCACACACCATAGAGGCATCATGATACTCTGCATCAACACAGCACAATAGGAATTTCACTGATTTTGAATTACCCCTACCCTTGAAATTCATATTAACCCTAACCTACCTTACCTACATTTGATCTACCCTTTGAGCCTATTGCAACATAAACCCGCTACTCTGCAAGGACAGTTCTACTCTCAAAATATTACAGTAAATCGATACACAAACACGCTACACCCTGTACAAGGTACTGTACACCTTCCTACCGGCCCGCCTCTTAGCTCAGCATTGTAGCTTGTCGGCGTTAAACAGAAATCATCATCATCATCCATCATCATCATCCAGGTTGATTTTGTTTATAGCTATTGTGATCCAAGTTGATTTTGTCTATAGCTATTGTGATCCAAGTTACTCGCTGTCACTCCTGTGGGGGTACAATAGCGTAGCCGTATACTTCGTTCGTGTCAGACACAGATATATAAGAGTAACCTCACACGCAGAGGCAAACGTAGACCTCCAGGATGGAAGAGCGCGAGGATTGTAAGAATTACAGGATCGAATATTTGGAAGAATGGAATCGCCACTACGGTCGGATTGAGTAATGTGTTGAAGGGCGGCTGGCGAAACGTTATGTTAGAACCAGCAGTCACGGCAAACAATAAGTTGGGATCGTTAGGAAAAGTCTGATAGGAGCTGGTTTTGATAGATCTTATGTACAATAGCTTCGTTTGAGTCGATACTGAGACAGCTCGAGCCTAAAAGGCTATAATATCTTTTGTCCAAGTGGTGCTAACGAAGTCTGAGTGATCCGAAGGAGTAAGTGTATCATAACTGACAAGGTCCTTTCACAGGTCAACGCAGCGTTTCTCGAAATCGTGAATTATTCACGCCCTTGCCACTGAGTCTAACGACCAGTCGTGGTGACTCGTAATCCCTCCAATGAGCCCTGAGGTCCGATTGGAAATGATAAGCGAATATGCAAGGTATGTTAATATGTAAGTTCGTGGGATGACGGCGATAATATTCCCACTATTGCTTGACCCAAAGTTCATGCTAAGTCCCACGCTTCATGCTCGACTGTTTCTTGCAGTGCTGACTACCAGATTGCCCGAACGCCAATTGCCTTCTTCTATTTTAGAATCAGTCATGTAATGCTTTTAAATGAGTACAGGAGCAGAAAATCTCGCGGCGCTTCCCAGAACTTTGTGTGCGCATTACATATATATATATACAAAGCATACATATTATGACCCGTGAAGAATGACCTGTGTCGCAGGACCGTATGGATCGTGGGTTTTTCCGGACTTTACGATATCTCCGTTGTGTTGGTCGATACTAAGATTCAAGATTGAAAGCAACATACTCAGTAGGACCATATATGTATTAGGCAAAAACAGAATCGGATAATTCTCGAAGTTCTTGCTCGACGTATCTGATTTAAACTTTTCGGTCTTTCAAAGTTTGTCCGAACCTTCACTCGCTTACCTCTACCAAAGTCTTATGTATTGATCTCATGCCTTACAGTTCATACATATCTCTTCCTCCGACCTCACAGGATCTCACGCGAGCGATTCCACTTGCAACCTTGCCGAGAAGCCTCTGATTTCTCCCTGGTCTAACTTACATGAATTCTTATCTGCCAAAATGGCATCTCTTGATGTTATCAATATCATAACATCATCGCCAAGTCTGAAGAACTCGGTGTTTGGGACAACATGGTCAGTCTGACCCGACAACCCCTGGCTGAATGCTTTTTAATGTGGTGAGAAGGCACAAGCCAATCTGGAAGACACAAATTTCTGAACGCCAGTTCGAGATATATCATCACTTTTCTTGGTCCTTTCATGATGTACTTCAGCCACCGCCCTTGACGGCTTCCATGGAATGGTCACACAAACAAGTGTTTTGCTGCCCTCCCGATAGTTTTCACGAAAGTGTAACTATGATCAAGATCGGACTTCACCGGCCGATCGGCCGTTAACTCAGAACTACGAAAACAAGGCTTGACAACCTGCAGACTAGGCTATGGTCTTCCATATCGAACCCCAAAATGAATTTATTACAGCTTACAGCGATCCCGGAACGAGCCTGCTCTTGTAAAAAAAACTTAGGTCCGCTGACCCAATCACTTATTGTCGTCTCCGTGGGATTCTCAATAGAACATCACATCACGGCCAAAGTTTCTGCCTTCCCGCCTTCCCCCTTCTTTGAGACACGTCTCTTTGGACAGGGATCTCAGGTTAAGTTGCTGAGACTTTCAATCTGGAGCTGTTCAGCTGTCCCTTTTGGTTTACTTCTCCTTCACGCTTTTGCCTTGAATCACCTACCGATGCCAGCCGACTCCCATCATGGCATACCTGCCATACGCGGCGTGCGGTGGTTCAACGTTGCAATATTAACAATCACGCCAGCAATTGCAGCATATGGCTTATGTCGTTCATCTCATAACCATGCAACCATCATGTTCGCATTCGCATATTATCTCTTTTCCATGCTCGGTGAGTGACTTCTTTCGAATATACTTTCATAGGAAACATGACAATTTTTAGGTATCACAGCCGGTATGATGAGTGTTTTTCTAACTCAAAAGCGGCTTTGCTCGAATTCTTACAGGTTATCATCGTCTATGGTCACACCGCTCGTACAACGCATCCTTTCTTCTTCAAATATTCTTACTCTGTGGAGGTTCGAGCGCCGTACAAGGGTCCTGCTTCTGGTGGGCCCGATCTCATCGCTCTCATCATCGTCACACAGACACAGACCTTGATCCCTACAATGCGAACCGTGGCCTCTTCTGGACGCACATTGGCTGGATGATCTTCAAATCAGATCTTCGTTCGGGGCAGGCTGACGTTTCCGACCTTCGCAAAGACAAGCTAATACAATGGCAGCATCGCTGGTATTTTACGAACGCCTTCTTTTTCGGTTACATCCTGCCGACTCTGGTTCCAGGTTTGCTCTGGAACGACTGGTTAGGGGGATTGTGTTTCTCGGGAGCACTGCGCATGACTGTTGTTCATCACGTATGTTCTGCTTCCTCGAGACTTTCGATCAGTGCTTCTTAACTCGAGCAATCTAGTGTGTTTTTTGCATCAATTCAATTGCACATTACCTGGGTTCTGCTTCCTACGATGATGTCTTGAGCCCGCGGGACCACCTTCTTTCCGCGATCCTCACTCTGGGTGAGGGTTATCATAACTTCCATCATCAATTTCCAATGGATTATCGGAACGCGTTTCTTTGGTACCAATATGACCCTACCAAATGGTTTATTGCAACATGTGCTGTGATTGGCTTGGCGAGCCAATTGAGAACATTCCCTTCCAATGAAATAGCTAAAGGCGCCCTTTCGATGAAACTGAAAGAACTCAAGAAGATTCAAGAATCGCTGACCTGGCCTATATCATCTGAAAAACTTCCTGTTGTGACATGGGAGACATGTAAGTCATCTGGTACATGTCCTATACACTAATGTCTCACCTACTGCTAGTCCAAGAAGAGTCCAAGAAGAGTACGTTGATCCTTGTTTCTGGCTTTATTCACGATGTGTCCTCCTTTGTTGACGGGCATCCTGGCGGACGAGACCTTCTTGTGAAGAGTTCTGGTAAAGACATGACCCCGGCATTCTTTGGTGGGGTATATGTACATTCTAATGCTGCGCACAATGTGAGTTCAATGGTCAATCTCCTTTGCTATCAGTTATATGATAATTTCAATAGCTGCTTGCCATGATGAGAATAGGCATCCTTGCTGGGGGAGTCGAAACGCCTACCGGGGCCTCCCCATCACAAAAATTATACGTTGCTCAGAGAATCCAGTAATCGGGACTGATCAATCAAAGCTCTTACTTCGCAGCTACGTACTGCGGGCGAGATCTATTCGGCTACTCCGGGTTTCAAGTTACAGATATGTCAACTCGGTGTCTTACATACATACATTATGCTTGTTGATTATCGAAAAGGGATGCTCATTTGCGCATGTCCATCAGAAAGAGGATCTAAAGATACTTAGAGGTCAAGGTCTACTTGTACATAATGAAAGTCACTATAACTCAAGCGTTATATAGAATACTTCAACTCAGTTTCTTAAAATGCGTCACATATCAGAATCAGTCATCCCTGGCTATGTACGTAGAAATCCGATCAGGTACTCACGAAGTTAAATTTTCTTTTAATTCAGGTTTACAACTTGACAATTTCGTGATGCTCTAAATGGAACACCTTTCGAGAAGGGCCGGGAGACCATCTTGCCGATCACTTGCAGCTGTTACGAATGAATGATGTGCTCCGTGAGGTAACTCTAGATCGAGGATAACAATTCAACCCAGGATGCATGCATGGTTTAATAACTATCGCATATAATAGCTTTTGCAGTCGAGCCTATGAGACAACATAAATCTGAAATATATTGTATCGAACAATAGTTCAGGGGCACTTTCCTCTGGCAAAGACATGGGTCGCATAAGGAGATGTCTGACCACAAAAGCCACGGCGAGCTGAAAGTGGCAATACGGTATATTCTACAGCGCAAAGACTGAGCGATATGAAAAGCGACACTCGATCGGGACGTCCAGCGAGTCCAATTGAGACCAGAGCTCAGATTTTGTGGGTCAAGTCTGTAAATATTGTTGGCTAGGAGTTGAAAAAGGAGCTTGTACGTAGACCGCGCCAATATGATTGGCGGAGTTGAAAAGGGAGCTCTTCGTAAATCTTCATCTGTTTTCATGTCAACTCAACTCTCTGATTCCAGCGGCCGGAGCTTTGAACATCCACAGTTCCAGGCGACGTATTGTTTTCTTGTACTCTCAAACAACGTCTTAAGGAAAGCAAGAGTCTCAAAATACAAAAAGGTTTCATAAGACCATTTAAGGCGGTCAGGACGAACTGTCAAGGTATCACGTCAACTTTCGCATATTTGAACTGCAGGAAAATCCGGTAATTCGGCATGGAGTACGCATGGAGTAACTATGAAGCTACATACAATACTAACAGGAGGGGGACAGTACATTACGATATAGAGTAAGAAAAAAAAAGAAAACATTTAGCTAGAAGAGAATTCTAACAAGTGGGTAGAAAAAACGATTTTGCGGAGAAAGAGAGTCGGGATCCATTTGACTGACGCCTTTAGCCCGTCATTGATGCATCATCGCCGTTCGCCCATCGCCCAATACCTCCCAATCCAAGCCCATGTAATAGCGGATTAACGAGACCGCTCAATCCGAACCCGGCCACATCACCTTTCACCTCGAGCGCCTTATCCAGCCGCAGCGCAGCCAAAAGGTCGTGAGTATCAATTTTGATGGTGTCCAGTCCAGACACAGATCCATTTGTCCTGCTGCTTCCAGGATGTGACTGACACCAAGCCTGGAGTGTGAGGAGAGCGTCCGAGAGGGCAATTATATCATCAACCAATGCATGAAGCCCCAATGAGTCTATACACCCGCAATGATCCATTGACTCGCCGAGAAGTCCACTGAAGTCGAGCAGTGCATCGACGTTCGTGAGGAGGTCAGCTGTCGTTGTCGAGTGGAGGAGGATCTTTACCGCTTGGACAATGTCAATGACACTCTGGCTCAATACCACCGACGGAGTGATTGTCGCCGCTGCTGTGGGAGATGCTACGACGGTTGAAGCAGGGGGGAGGGATGTCGAGTGGTTCTGAATCTGGACAACAACGCCGATAAGTGTGTTCAACAAATTTCCCAACTCGACCGTTGTATTGGTATCATTCGTGAGACCTAGAGTAAGAGTCGACACGAAATCGCCGAGACCAAGATTGATCTCCAAATCCAAGAGGTGGGAATTAGGACCTGCAGTCGGGACCGGCGTGAGTCCTATGGTTGTAGTGGTTGGATGGAGTGCAGACGTGTGTGAATTTGATGGGACCACTACTGTATGATCAGCGCACCAGGACTGCAGATTCAAGACAGCTGCCAGCAGGATGTCAACATCCTTCACCAGTCCTGCTAGGCCTAGCTGATTTATGCAACCGCATTCCGCAAAGGAGCTTTGCACCAAAGCGTTCGTGTTAGCCAACATCTGTAAGTTGTTCAACAACTCTCCCACGGTGCCTGAATTGAGGAGATTGAGTGTGGCTTGAACGATGCCGGTGGCGAGGTCTCTGTTGACAGGCACAGAACCGGAAAGGGGAATGCCAGTACCGTTATATGGAGACGCAGGTAGGATCGCAAACGCGTCTTGAATGACCAGAGTGAGGTTCACTAGACCTCGAATCTGCGACAAGAATGCCGAGTCCACCAGGTTCTCTGTGTTCGTAGGTATCCCGGTAGTGGAACTCGCCAATGTGCCGCTAACGGGCACGAGAATTCCATCGAGGAGATCGTCCAAACTGACCACATCACTCCCTGGAATTGATTCTAACCCTAGACTGCCTAGAAGAGCAGTAAGATCGACGTCGGCAATGACAGTGGTATCTTGAGTGTTGGGTGGCAATAGAACGGAAGTCAATGAATGATTGGAAAGAGTCGGTGTGACGGTAGGGCCATGTACTGGGACGCTCGTAGAGGGCGAACTTGGAAGGCCAACGGGGTTCTGATTACACCAGGCCTGAATGCCTAGTGCTGCATCGATGACTGCAGTCAGGTTCTCGAGCAGTCCTGCCAAACCAAGGCTATCAATACATCCGCATGATTTCAGGGTGTCTGCGACAATGCTGTTGACATTGACAAGAGTATTAACGTTCCCAACAAAGACAGAGGCGGTGTACGAGTTCAATAGTTTACCGGTTGCCTCAAGGATAACGCCGACGAGATCATAGTTGACAGGAGGTCTGCCTGATGTCGGGAGCTTAGGGCGAGTAGGAGAAGAAGTCTCAGGAGGAGGAAGATTTGGATCACAATTCTTGAGGACGACAACAGCTTCGACCAACGCCTTCGTCATATTTAGGAGATCAGGATTCAGTGGAGTCGACGGTGGTGCCGACCGTGGCCTCACATTCGCGGGACCCAGCACTAGTCCTTTGGGAAGTGAATTTACGGGGTCAGTCAGGCCAGAATCAAGGTTGGATATGCCGACATGACTTTTCAGTGCGTTGAGGAAGCCGTCCAACCCGATTGTGATCGGCGCACCCGAGGTGTTGGGCACGGTCGTCGATATGGTTGTATTGGCTGGTACGCTAACAGGGTGGTTGTAGCACCAGTTTTGCATGCTCAAGCTCGCGTTGGCTGTTGCAACCAAGTCATTGTAAACTGAGTGGAGTCCTAGCGCGTCAATACACCCACAGCCTCTGAATGCGTTTAGCGCAAGGGCGTTGACATTAACGAGGGAATTGATGTTTGCCGTAAGCGCCACGACCGTAGGTGATCTAAGAGTGTATAGCGTGGCGGTTGCTATTGTGTTCACGTAGTAGGCCTGGTCAATGCTAGGAGGGGCCGTGAGTGCTTTTTGAACCACTCGGGATGCGCTACTAAGGTGGAGAACAAGTCGAGCGTATGCATCGAGCTGATGGGCAAGCTCCGAAGCAATAACAGTTTCAATCTCAAGGTCACTTCGCTTGCTCGCTTTTGTCATTCTAGAGCCTATGCTGCGCCTTTCGGTGGTGGCTGAGAGCTTGACACATCGGTTCTGCCTTGCATCAAGATGCCATTCTGAACGACATCGTGTGATCTCGCATCGAGAATTCGAGCAGTTGGATGCAATCACCCCGGGAAGGCGACCGCAATCAACTCCGATGGGTGAAGCGGGGCCATCGCTGAAGGGATGCTGCATGATGCACCCTCCACCTGTCAACAGACATTCAATCCCTATTCAAAGGCTTCAAGATCCCACTTACAGCTATCGAGTGTTGTTGCCGTGTCAATGCACTCGAAGTCCTTTGTGCCTTCGCGTCCAGGTATACCACAGATAGTCTGTTCTGGCTTGCAGAGCGCTTCGGCGGCGGCATACGACATGATAAAACTGGTCTCTCGGATTTGTTTGTGTGGCGCAGCCGAGCCACAACCCTGTCCATGTCCGCGTTAGGACTGCCTGACGTGGCGTGAAGAATCGACTGACCTGCTGGTGGAATGCACACACGCCATTACATTCCGTCAACGGATGCTTGCAAACACACTTATCGCTTTCCTTGACGTAGGGCGGGTCACACTCGTAAGCACATGGATTTCCTGCGACACACAGGCGGTGGGAGTGAGTCGGAAAAGTGCAGTGCACGGAGTGAGGAGACGTGTTGATCTGTCGTATGTCAACTTGTTAAAGTCTCTGAATTATAAGCGAAGTCTACCGCTAACGTACCAATAGCTTGAGCTTGGTGAGGAGACTGTCAGGGCCGCCAAGGAAACCGCCCAAGAAGAGACTGGTATCCGAGTTTAGGAATATGTCAAGGTCCTATAAGTGTGTGATAGGTTCAAGCGAACATCTCGAGCGACATGGTATTTCATACCTTAGCGCAGAGACAAAGGGGTATCCGGGCCGCAAGCGGATTGATGAGCTCAAGGATCGGGACAACTGCCGATGCGTCGACGTTGAGGCAGAGGTCAATGAGATCACGATGTATGTGGCGTTGACGCTGGGAGATGACTGCAGAAGTGGAGTTCTTGTGAATCTTACGTTTTGCGACAAGAGACCCAGAGCGGGGATGAGCGAGGGTCATGAAGGGAAGGAAACCAGCCACAAGGGCAGGGACAAGGAGTGTGGGGCTGAGGCGCATTGCTCTCGATGGCGGTTATGGAAGAAGAGAAAGCCAGAGAGTGCATCTCGACGCGACGAGGTCTATATACTCCAGTATCTTCGGAGTTTCGATTCACGCGAGCTTTAAGTCGCGTCTTTTCCTGCGCTCCACATTTTCCTAAAATGGAAACACAACTTCCTAAAGTAACACTTTGCAGGTCCGCAATGTGCCCGTTCCGCCCATATTTGACTCCGTCAGACGTCTAGACGAAGTCGCGCCACACTTTCCTCGTGATACCAGAATCTCGACTTCCCGAAACTACGGTGCTTCCGTACGACAGATACGACCATTACGGTCTTGAGAAGTTTCACTTTTCCTTCGAAGAGCGAAAATCACTTCATGGACTCACGAAGTCAGCTACGACTGACATAACCTCTACACGTACTTTTCAAAGAACGCTTCTACCAAGAAATTCATCTGGAGACGTAGAAAGGTCGGATATACAAAGTCCAAGATCCAAACTGGTATAATTCACTGTCGTTGACACGACATGTGAAGCGGGAAGCATATGCTATCGGGTCAAAAAAAACGCACCAAAATATGTTGCAGTTCTAGATATACCAGGAGGCTCATAACCAGAGTCCGAAGAATTACCCTCTTTGACCTGGCGTTTGACCAGCTAGAAGGGGAGATGTACCAACCGAAACACGCTCAAAAAGGAGAAGTAATAGGAACACAATCGCTTTTGTCCTTGCTTGGCTCGTATCCATCCGTGCATCGCGAAACAACGCATTGAGACTCCTTGCATTGTGCAAGAATGACATGTGGAAGACGTCCACATTCTACACCTCTTGAAGTCGTACGGTAAGGCTCGTAGAAGGGGTGAGGAATAACACAGCCACCACCTAGAAAAGCTATTGAGCTGTCTTTAGGCGCCAGTGGCTCCGGGACATACAATTATCGAGAGAAGTCCGAGTATCGACGCACTCGAACGCCAACGCGTCATCCTCGCGACCTGCTACGCCACAAACGGATTCGCTGATCTTGCACGTCTGCTTCGCCTGGGCCAAGGTAATGATTGGAAAGCTTCGGCGTCTTCTTCGGCCTTCCTTCCGTGCATCTTGTGAAGGAGCCCCTTCTTCACGCCTGACCCTCGAAGGTTCTTCACGCCTGACCCTTGAAGGTTCTTCACGCCTGACCCTTGAAGGTTCTTCACTTCTACTTACATCAGAAGGACCTGCAACAACCCTTTCAATGGTAGGGGTCTACGAGTAAAGAATTCAGAAGGATATACGATCAGTCTCCAGAGACATTGACGAACGTACACCAGAGAACTTTGAAATATATTGCAATCAATCATTATCACCCTTGCAACGGAAAGAGAGAGCCTACCAAGATATAGAGACTCATTCTGGCGGCATCAATGCCGATCATTGTTGTGAGGGCTAAACCGTTGGGATCACTCGCAAGCCATTTTTCGATACTCTAACAGGACAAGGAGTAAATTGCAAAACGGCCGCTACCATCAATTATAGCTCACTTTTTTACAAACAGTCACTGTCAACTTCTCGAACAAGGGAGCGGGCACAAGGTTGACCCTTTCCGCAAAGACAATCCCAGATATAGAGACGCAACCATCGCTGTCGCGTTTGACGCGGAATTGACGTCCGCTGACCACATCATGTTGTGCGTCAGAGTTTTTAGCAGAGACCTTGCTGCGACCGCGAAATGATATGTCGGCGGCGGCAGAAGGGAGTAAGAGCGCAACGAAGGACACTAAGACAAAGGGTACACTGAGATGCATACTGGGTAGATACACAATTCCCCAGGAGTATAAATATTTTATAGTGTTACCTAGATAAGGTTAATCGTGATCATGCACTCCGAAGTCAGGGTAGACGGTAGTCAGTTCTAAGAATTCTTGATACATGTTCTTGCGTTCACAGAAGAATCTCTGGCATATACATATACCAGCAAAAGAAGCTTGGGGTACGCGTCACCTTTGACAAATCTTTCTGTAGAGAAGACGCGACATGACTCTTATTTTCCTAATGTGGTGATTGGAATTTCAGATAGACTCAGATGGAGGCGGAGAGCAATTTGGGTTTGCGAAAGAAGCCTCTGAAGAACGATTACATAATAGAGGTTATTACGTGTAACGATAGCCTGCTCGATAAGGCAGGGTATGGTCACACCGAGAGAGTCTTGCGGTTGGAACTGTTATAAGTCCTCTATATTGCAAGAACTGCCCTATTACATCGTACGTAGGCCATATATATATGAAAGAGTGGCCGGAAGGAACCGGCAGTAATGAATAGCTGGGGTGGACAGGAATAAGTTTTACTGAATGGTAAGTTTTACTGAATAGAGGGATTGGTGGAAAGTAAAGTGACCTTAGTCATGGATGTGCTACATACGCCCTCCAAGCCAGATAGCTCGGAAGTGCATGGACAGCTTTTCAAGTGCTCTTCTTTTCTCCAGAAATTATCCATTGAGGGCAAGTCCCATCTAGGCAGACCTGTCAGCCAGGGCTTTGGGAGAGTCTGGATAGTCTTGGAGTTTGTCATCTTCCTCAGTGTCTCCTGGCAAAGGGACATCCACAGGGTCAACCTCCATTTCTTCTTCTTCTTCTTCTATGGGTGCCTTCCCTTTGCCTTTGGGATCTGTCTCTTGGATCACTATTCCACAGGAGGTGATCACCTCAGTACTGGTACCAACAGCAGGTGTGAGGTTGGAGTCCTGGGGGCCAGTTGAGAGAGTGTGGGATTGTTTATTATGATGGATGGAAGGGGAAGAACTTGAAGTACTCACAGTTGTTGGAGTATAATGTTCTTTATGTAGATCCAAATAGTAATGCTTTCTGGGATGGCTGGATGAGTGAGGCTCTGCATAAGTGGTGGCTTGGCATGTGTGGAACTGTTTAGTATGCTGAACACACTGGCCAGAGGGTGCCCACCAGGCATGGATTGCATCTTCCATGGTTTGAGTATCAATATGACCCTGCTTGGAAATGAATCCCAGAGTCACCAGAAGATTGAGACAGGGGTCAACAAAAGTGCTGGGAAGGACTCCAATTGGGAAAGGTCAGTTGACCCAGGACCAGCTGTTTTCCTGGCAATTGAATAAGGAGAGCCAATACTGATACTCAGTTTCAGGGTCTGCAGAGTTTATAATCTCAGCAAAGAGAGAATATCCCATTGGTACTGGGCTGTGAGGATTTCCATGAGTCTGGCAAACCTTGAGATCAAAGTCAAGATAGAGTTGTATTTGTAGGAGGTGAAGCTATATAAGGCTTTTTGGATGTTCTGGATCCTGTAAAGTAACCATCCAGGTGACAGGATTGATGGTTAGAAAAGGGTGATGTTGAGGAGCCCCAGGGCCTTGGCCTGGACCTGGGTTGCCATAAGGGTTTGTGGATCCCATTAGCAAAAGGCTTGTATAGGGCTTGGTTGATAGGGTTAGGGAAGTTGTCCTTGAGATAAGGGAGTTAGAATTAGGCCAACAGCTGATGGGGAAGTCCTAATAGAACCCACCCTCCAGATTGTCTCCTAAATAGTCCAGTAGGCTCAGACATCCTAGATAGATCTGTGGACTGTCCTGGGGTGGCTGTCCTGTCCCTTTGTTAGTTAATTTCTTGATCCCATTAAGGCCCAGCAGCTCCAAATAAGGTAGGAGTAGATCAAGTTCCTTTACTTGTTTGTAACTCATCTAAGATTTGTTACCTGCTTTCTATAATATTTCAAACATTACATTTGTCTTAGCTCCATAATGTGCCACAATGTGCTCCACAGCCTATTTTCCAATCTCTGGTTCCACTATCTGTTCATCAAGTCTGCCTAGAAATAATCTATTATTATTTGGTTTGTGAATCCAGAGTAGGGCTGCATGAAACATGTCATATATCCCCCACTGTTTCATGTTTTGAGATATCTTCACTTGGAAGGAGCTATTCCCAAAGTCTCTAATAATTTCATAGGGTCCTTCATATTTAGGGATTAGCTTGTGGGGAAACCCCTTTGGGTAGTTAAAGTTCTTGGTTAATACATATACTCTGTCTCCTTCCTTAAATGGGGCCCATTGTCTGCAGCAGTTGGTATTTCAGGTTTGTTTTACTCATACTGCCAAAATGCAGTCATGTGCTGCCATAAAAGCCAACTTGAGTCATTGGGCAAATACTCTTACTCTAGCAAATTCAGTTGGCTTGGCATTATCCCAGATTATGGGTCTTAGTAATCTTCCAGTGTTCAGAAAGAAGGAAGAGTACCCTGTGGTTTTGGACCTAGCTGAGTTAATAGCAAATTCTATTGCAGGGAGTTTTGTGACCCAGTCTCTATGTTTGTTTCCCACATATTGGCATATCATTTGTACAATAGTTTTATTTGCTTGTTCTGTTGAACCATCTGATTCTGGGTGATATGCTGAGGACATTCTTAACTGAGTACCAATGAGTTCATGCAAATGAGTCCAGAATGTGTTTGTGAAATATAAGTCTCAGTTACTAACTATTACTTTGAGTAATCCATGGTATTTGTATACCTCTAAAAACACTAGCTCTGCTACTTGTCATGCTATATAGTTAGTCCAGCTTGGTACTATATGTACCATGGCAGTTAATAAGTCAATAATTACAGTAATTGAGTCATATGATCCATTTCTGTCCTTACTTTCTGGTAATGGACCCACAAAGTCAATTCCTATGATCTTCCATAGTTGTATCAGTACCTTTAATGATTGTAGTAATCCATAGGGTTTCTGGTTTGAGTATTTATTTCTGTTGCATGTCAAACAAGTTTCACAGTAGGTCTGGACATCTTGTGCTATTGATTTCCACCATACTTTGTCTTGAAGATACAGTAAAGTCTTCCTTAGCCCAAGGTGAGCTAGTAGTGAGTGAGCTTCAGAGATAACTATTTCCCAGATGCTACAACCCTGTACTACCACAGCTGGGATGCACAAGAGTTTGTGGCCCTCTGTTTTGAGGTAGATAATTTTATCTTTGGTGACTTCATAATTGCAAAATGCTTTTGGATTTTCTAGTATACTAGCAAAAAGTTAGTCCTCCTGGTAGTAGTCTTTTAAAGATACCTCTAAATCAATAGGGTCCTTCCCCATGTTTAAGATTTCTTCCAGTGTGAGTGGAGTCAGATTTTCTAACTCTTTCTGTAGCTGTTGTGACCTTGATGCTATGTTTTGGTCACATTCCTGTTCATTTACTTTGGTTGGTTGAGTCCCTACTTCCTGCTGTTCTATCATACCTTTAGGTAACTCCTGTTTTTTTCATGCTGATAATCTAATGACCAGTTTTCCATTTGTTCTTCTATTTTCCTGAGTGGTTGGTGTAGTGAGGCTACTTCCTCCCCCTTTGTTTTGTTCCTTGGGTCCTTGAAGGACAAAATGTGGAGTCATTCAAGCAGCAAATTCCTTGGATGTCTCTGGCCTCCCAGTTTCAGCTAGTTTAACCATCCTCTTTTGATAATTCTTTCTCTTTTTCTCTGGGACCTTTGGGCTAACAGTCCCTTTCTCCAGACTTTTGCCATTGTCCAAGGCATTCTCACCCTCCTTTCCCACCAACACTGGCATTGAGACTAGCTGTGACTTAAGTCCATCATTGTCAATCACATCAAAATATGTGTATTCACTCTGTGCCCTCACAGTGCCAGGCTGGTCATTGGAATAAAGTCAAGACAGGGCATCTGAAAGGATATTCTCTGCACCTGGTACATAAATAATTGTATAATCAAACTCAGATATCTTTTCTAGCCAATGAGCTTGCCTTCTTGACAAGTTCTTCTGCTCTGTCAAGTGGATCAGGCCCTTATCATCAGTATACCACTAGAACTGTACTCCCTGCAGTATGTCTTGGTGTCTTAACATTGTTTCCACCCCTGCTAACATTTTTATTTTATGTACAGGGTAATTCTATTGTGCTGAGTTCAACTTCACAGAGAAGAAGGCAGCAACATTTGCTGTTTTCCAATCCTCTCCTTGGCTGATTACACCTGCAATCCCAGTCACACAGCCATCTGTTATTATGTTAACTAGTGGTGCACCCTTTTTGTATATCAAAGGTTTTTGATGGTGGTCCCGACATTTTGATGCCAAGTTCTTTACATCCTCAAATGCTCTCTGGTGAGTGTATTCCCATTGAAATGGTATTGTGTCCCCTGTTAATGTATGTAAGATCCCCATAGGTACTCTTACTCTATCAATGTCATTAGCTAAATATCCTGCAGTGCCCAGGAATCCACAAAGTAAGTCCCAGTTGGTAGGAACCTTTCATCTTACTAATGCATCCACTTTATCTGGGTCCATCTGGATTCCTTCCTCATCTATGACTTGGTCTAACACTTTCATTTCCTGGCACAAGAAGTTAAGTTTCTGTTTACTCACATACAGTTTCTCTCTTTTGAGTATGTCCAGGACTGTCTTTACATGGTTAACATGTTCCTCCAGAGTGTCAGAATAAATCACTATATCATCCAAGTACACATCTAAGAACTGTCCTAAGTGTGCTGAAAACAGATAGTTCATCAGCCCTTGGTAAGTGGCTGGAGCATTGCAGTCTCCTTGCTGTATTACATGACTGACCATGTTCCCATCTGGAGTTGTCATAGTTATCTGGGGAACATGCTCTGGCTTAATCTGGATCTGCTCATAAGCATCCTGCCCATCAATAATGGATCTGTACTTTTCCCTTGCTGCCCTTCTCAGGATCCCCTCTATGTCTGGTAATGGAGATGACTTTTTGTATATATTTGCATTACATGCTCATAAGTCACTCACAACCCACAGCTGTGGCATCTTTCCTTCCTTGCCAGGTTTCCTCAAGAACATCATTGGCACCACATTTCCGGCTACAGTGACTTCCCAGCGGCCTGACCTCATGTAAGCATTTCTTTTCTCATTCCACTAATGTTTCAATGCCTCAGGACAGCATGATGGTCACCATGGATATATTTTATTTTCATCAATTAGTGGAATCTCATGGTTTATGGCTTGCAATGGGGGTAGAGGTGTGTCTCCTGCTGTCTTACATAAGGGTGCTGCATATTTACAGAGTTCCTTTCTTATCTGCTCCATGTTTTCCTGGTATTTTTCCATTGCTCAAGAGGACAGCCATGCAATGCCTACTCCTTTCACTAAAGGAACTGCATCTACACAGCCAATCACAGCTCAGGAGGGGTTTAATCCAAAGGTAACCTGATGTTGATATATCTATAATGTCCCTAAAATGACATCATACCCCTGTAGATTCATCACATCAAAGTACCTTTCCCCCAAAATCTTTTGGTATTGGAGCTGGGCTATTGCACCATAATTGACCTTTGTCCAGGAGCCTTGTACTGCTAGCTGTACTGGTACAGGTTCAGACAATTCTATCCTGTTCAATTTTAGCTGTTCAACTGTTGTAGATGATACAAAGTCTCCCAGTGACCCTGAATCCAGCAAGGCATGGACAGGGTGGCCATTGAGTTTGATCACGATAACCAATGGTTTTGGTACCATGCAGCTGACCTGCCTCTTCTGGGCATTGTTCCTTTGTATGGCAGGGTAAGTACCCCTTTCTACTTGCTGGCCATTCACTTCAAGAGCAGTGAATCCTAAAGAGCACACCAAGGTCTGGTCCTTATGTTGTTTCTTGTATCTGGTTTCTTCCAACAGAGTTTGAACTTCTTCCTCTGACAGGTGGTCAAAAGTCCATTGTCCCTTAGAAATGTTGTAGAATTCTTTGCCGGCCCCATAGCCTGGGCTTTTAGACTTTGATTCACTGTATAGTTGTTTTAATTGTTTCAAATACCAATTACACAAGTCGAACCTTGGGTTTTTTAGGTGCTTTCCTTCTATTCTGGTTGCAAACTGCAGGTTCTGGTCTATGACCATCCACTCCTCTTGTTCCCACTGTAGGAGTTCAAACCTCTTCCAGTGTCTACCCAAATACTCATGCTTATGATCTAGGTAGGGGGTGCCAAGCTTTAGGACTTCTGTGGCATTCCAGGCCCATACATCTTTGCTCAGGGTGGTCTTATACCATGATGACCAAGTAAGTGGCACTCCGCTGCATTCACTGCACTCAACTGCATACCAGAGTCCCACTGCAAATCCTTCCTGTTCTACCACTTCATGGGAAACAATTATATCTCTGTCCCAGACTTGATCCCAAAGGCTCAGCCTTGCTCCTTCAATCTTATAGGAGTGGAATTGGCACCCCTTCAACTGTAACACATTGGAAGGATCTCCTGGATAGGGCTGCAGATACTCAAGCAGGAAGTCCAGTTTTGTGCTGCTGTGCAACTGACCTGGTGGGGTCTTCCCCACTTCCTTTCCTCTTCCTGTAGTAATGGCATTCTTTCATCAGAGTTCAGTACCGGGAATTGGTATATGTCTTTGCCAAAGTCTCGTGCTTCAGTGAGTATCACTTCCTCATTATAGTCCTTGACCATTCCACTGACTGGGGTTTCCAGGCCCAATGGAGCCTCGCTACTATGGCCTTCTTTTTCCCACATGCCTTCCTCTAAACAGGGTGAGTCTTGTAATGGGGTTTTCCCCATCCCTTCTGGTTCTTCATCCTCAAATTCCAGGATCCCTGCCATACTGACATATACCTCAGTGGTTGTCTGGCCAAGTACCTCCTCTCTGAGGCACTCAGTTTCCCCTAAGTCGACCTTGACACTGTATGATTTCAGGCCAGGAGGCTTTCCTAAGTTAGAGGAGTATGCTGTCTTTTTCCTTAAGCAATTCTGGGACATATGACCAGCTTCCCCACAGTTAAAACACTTGTTATGGGCACAATATTCTGCCTCCTCTTCTTTTGTCAGCTGTTTA
>JABCKS010000370.1:0-21423 GCA_018851325.1 Termitomyces sp. DKA19 | reverse complement strand
CAAAGTTGTTGTCTTCAAACCACTTGTTAGCCCTCTTGGAGTTGTGTTTGGGGTCATTGTCCTGTTGAAAGTAGCAGGCACCCTCCTCCATCTTCAATTTTTTAAAGCTCTTCTTTGCTCCATCCTCCAAACGTTCACAGTACTGGGCTGCATTCATGATTCCCCCTACCTCTACCAGCTTTCCTACCTTATTCCAACCTATACATCCCCATACTATAAGATCATTCCCTCCTTCATGTTTCATAGTAGGTGTAGTAGTTTGGTTTAAAATGCCTTTTCCTTGTAGCTTCTATACATACTGCTTTCTATCTGACCCAATCCTGTTAATCTTTATCTTATCTATCCACAACACTCTTTTTCCATCTTCTATAATCCAGTTTTGATGCTCTTGAGCCCATTTAAGTTGTAGTTGGCTATATCTAGCTTTGAACATAGGAACTTTCCTCTTTGTAGCAGACTAATACCCCTTCTCCTTCAGCACATTCTGGACAGTCTGAGGAGAGACAGGATTGGAAATAATGTTGTTGATAAAATTGGTGGCCTGAACAGCTGTATCAAGTCTCCCAGTTGAGATTTGTTAAATAATAGCCTGTTTATTACATGGAGTAAGCTTAGCTGGACAGCCTCCAGGATGGTTTTCCTTGTCCACCTCCAACTCTCTACTGATCCTTCTGATAGTAGACTTCTTTAGACCAGTTTTAGCCTCAATCTGACATAGAGAATACTCTTAAGCAAGGAGAGAAGCAACAGTAGAGCATTGTATAGGAGAAGTAGCTTGCATGATAGTGGTTGAAGGTCAAGATATAGTTCAACCACCTTGAAACCACTCTCAAATATACCCAAACATGGTCACATGACTCTGTTG
The DNA here is from genome assembly GCA_018851325.1 of Termitomyces sp. DKA19. Lineage (NCBI taxonomy): Eukaryota > Fungi > Basidiomycota > Agaricomycetes > Agaricales > Lyophyllaceae > Termitomyces > Termitomyces sp. DKA19. The sequence continues at coordinate 20,558 of JABCKS010000370.1, read as the reverse complement.
ATATTCCCCCAAAATAGGGATAAATCTACAAAGGTTGAAGATGTTCAAAAAACTGTCCCAATGAGTGAATATTTTAAAGTGGCCATTAATGCATCAGTTTCAATTTAAATTATATAGGCTAAGATGCAATTTGTAGCTGCAATGCCATAGTATTTTACATGATTTAACCAGAATTTTAGATACTTCCAATCTTTCATACCAATGTCATCTTTCAAAAAGTATAAAACATTGGGACAGTTTTTTGAGCCACTGTAGTTACTAAGTTATTGGTGTTATTGCTACTCTGGTTGGCAATGAAAGCAGTGGGGTGATTCAGTCCCATAGTGAACCTTTTGGCAATTATTTCTTTTATACTTCCTATACAGAAATGTTAAGATTGTGTGTTGCATGCCTAAGTTTATATTGGTAACAATGATTGTAGTCTCTATGTTACTAAAAGTGTTGACCACACTTCTGGTGAGAATGTCAAATGGGCAACTAAGTAGAATATTGTAAGTGGAAGATTGTAAGACATGGATCTGAAGGTATAGCATCAAGTCACCAATAGTACAGGGAACATTCCAAGTAAGTCCTAGCAATTGATTCAGAATACCATTAGTGCTCTGCATGTTCAGAATGATTCCTGGATTATATGACAAGTCCAAGGCATTAGTGACTTCTGCTGACATGAAAATAATCTGGGACTCACTATCTATAATGCACTCTATTTCCTTGCAATTGTCAATCAGCATCATAATGGACCTTAGCAACTGGAAATCCTTAGCAACTGTTAATACTACTGGCTCCTTCCCAGGAGGTAGCAACTCAATGTGTGTCTCTACTGAATCTACCAATAAAACTTTAGCCTGGTCTGGAGTGAGTTCTTTAGTGGTGTTAATGTTAGATTCTAGTGAAAACTGGGGTATGTCCATAGCAAATATCAGTAAGCCTTCTTCAAAAATGTTACTAGGATCCTACACCATGTTACCATTTGTACTGGCTAGTCACTTAGGCATAATGGCAATCCTGAGTTGATTTCTGATGTCAGAGGCCATAGAGCAAAGCTCACCTACTGAAACTGTGACCTGCAACTTAAAACTCAATCAAAAACTGCTTTGGACTGTTCAAGGTCATAGATAGAAGGCATGGTTCTGTAAGCAGTGTCATTATATTGATCCAGAGCAACAAAGTTTTTGTTAGTAGGTAGTACATAGCAACCAGGAATACTAGAAATCAGATGGACTGAGGGCTGGGGAACAGGTTTGGTAGGCTTAGCAATAGATGTTAAATCATTAGCAATGGTTTGTTTGGGTGCTTTGCCTTTGTCAGCTGGCTTAGCAGCAGGAGTTGGTACTGGGTCAGAGTAAGAGGTAGTTGCCAGAGTTTTACTAGTCACTGTAAGGACTGGAACAGTGTCACTAGTTATTTAGTAAGGATCACAAAGAACCTGTATGCTATCAAACTTCTTGCCGGCTTGTTTCAAGGCAAAAAGCTCTCTTTCCAAGGCTTCAACATGCTCATCTTTTGTTAGCAATCAACTGGTAGCAACATCCTACTGCAAAACCTTGTGTATTAGTGACTGCTACATAGTTGCTTGCTTGGGGTTGGGGTTAGCATTAGATAAAAGCCTGCTCATAATAATCTGTTCTATATTGAGATAGTGCCATTCCTTGATATGTTCCATATAAGGCTATTTACCAAAGTAGTTAGGGATCATAGTGCTAGACAGTAAGACAATCTTACCCTCAGCATTGCAACAAATTTTGCTCTGCTGAATCATATGCTTGAGTTTAATGCAAGTGCTTTATACTATGGTATAATCTGTTTTGCCACAGAAATGGCAAGCACTGCTAAGCTGTTGCTGCTGGTAAAGCTGACTGCTGTTAGTGAAAAGAGCTTCCAGGCATTCTAGGGTACTAACAATTGCTGTAGTTGTTGCTAACTCAAGGGCTTTTTGTTTGGGAGCTTGGGATGTTGTAGCAGGAGTGTTAATAGCAGGTGCTGGGATAATACCAGAAGTGTTAGTAACAGATATAGCAAGAGCTGTTGACTTGGTGGTTGCTATGTCAGTTCTCTTCAATACCCACTTTGCACCTTCAAAGACCTGTTCTACATCATATGGATTTTCAGGATAGTGATCTGGAAGTGTGATTTCAAGCCAGTGAACAATTCTGAACCATAGCAACATTGGTAATACCCTGCTGGAATAAGCAATGTTCTTCATTTTGGTAGAGTTTGCCATTAGCAAGGAGCCATCTAGCAATCTGTTAGAAATCCCAGTAGTAATCTGAAAATCATCCTAATGTCACTAAGCCATTGTTGAAGGTTTGGTTGACAAGTCACTCAAGGTCACCAAGAGTGAAACATGTGCTAGTGTCAGCTCCAGAATACAACCTAAGTACTGCCACTTTCTACTTCTAATAAGTATAAGGCTAAGGGATGTCATTGCCAATCACTAGGTTGTTGCTAAATTCTAATAAGCCAAGCCAAGTTTCCACCATGTTATAAGAGATGTAGCATGCCATGTATTCTTTTTTCTGGGTATTGTCAGTTATACTACAGTTAGCAAATAGATACTCCAATTCTTTGAAATACTGGAGAAGCTCCCTAGGGTGACTTTTATCCTATTTGGAAACAGTTATGTCATTACAAGGAGGCATCTAGGCATAGCAAGCAACAGGATCATTCTTTATAGCAGTTGTTGGTATAATTGGAGAAAGGGTAATCTATTGTTTAGTAGGTGAAGCTGGAGTAAAATGAGGTTCTGGAAAGAAGATTGAAGAGTCAATAACAGATAGAAATGATGAAGGTGTGCTAAGAAAGCTTTTTACAAAGGCTCCAGGAAAGTCACTAAGTAGTTTGCTAATGTCAAGAAGGTTCCTAGCAGCTTCTAGTTCATTGGCAAGGGGTCTGGGAGATGTAGTCTGAGAGGGGCTGAGTGAAGTTAATAGCAAATAATTAGATAACTTAGTAGTTGATTACAAGCAACATCTTACTTGAGCTCTGGTTTCTGGTGGAATGATTACCCAAATCCCTTGTAGTGGGCTCCAAAATGATGTGCTCCTATACCACTTAGCTGCCTTGCAGGAAACCAAAAGAAAACCTATAAAATGCACTGGCAACCAGATAGGGTAGCTGGCAGTAGGAAGAGTGTGTATGAGGGCAAGTTAGTAAATGTCCTAGAGAACTAGAGCTGAAATGTAGTAATGAAAAAGGAGAGGGTACAAGTAAAAGGAGTCACTAATGAAAGATCACTAACCTGCTAAGTGATAAGGAAGGACAAGAGGTGAAGACAAAATAATCACTAGGTAAGTGGGAGAGGGAAGTCACTCAGAATAAATGAGGACTAAGCAACTAAATGTGGAGAGGTTGGTAAAGTAAACTAATGACACCCATTTGTTGCTGAGTACTATTAATGACATCTCTGCTAATCTTATCTGCATAGCACATGACCTGAGAATATGGCATGAGTGGTCTGAACCTAAGGTCTGAAACAAGGTAGCCTTTTGCATGAGACCATAGTAATCACAAGATGTCTAGGATCATGAGTTTTATCATATAAAGTCTAGCCTTAGGATCTAGAACAACTAGGCTAAGAACCCCCTTAGCAACACAGATACTTCACTTGCAAAAAGACAAAATTTTATGGACAAGTGACTTCTTAGACTCTTTTTTTTTTTTGAATGGTATCTATACTTCAAATACTGATGTATAGTAAACTCACTTATGCTTCCATTTGATGCTTGTTTATTTTCCATTTGACACATTTTATATATACATTTCTGACATTGTGTACTTATGGCTAGTTACTATACAAACATCAGTATAAAATTTTGGACATCTTGACAAATGCTGTTACCTTTAGTAACCAGTTTTCTATTCTTGCATATATTATTTACAACAGTATAGATACTCCCTGTACATATCTAATCCAACACAAAAAGAAGAAAGGTTATAGCCCACTACTGCCCACTACAGCCTCAGAGTACTCTGCTTATCATCTTCCTCAGCTTCAGATCTCATTCCTAGTCTGCTTCATCACTGTTAATAGCTTAGTGGCAAGCCTTGGCAGACTCATCCTCAACTTAGCATGGTACCAAGTATAGGTGCTTTATAGTATTATAGTGTCTTAGCAATGCTAGCAACTATGGCTAGCAACTAGTTTTGGTGTCTGTTCTCAGTTTTTATTTGTTTTGACTTATATTCCTGCCTCTATCCCTCTTTATTACTAGGCCTTCAGAGACATTAATGACTTCTCCTAGTGATTTTTTGTTTAGTGACTTATTTGCCCCCTTTTCACTTCTCTATTATACTTTAGCAACATTTGCTTACTTTACCAATGATGAGACCCATTTGTCACTGAGTACCATTAACAACATCTCCACCAATCTTACCTTTATAGCACATGACTTGGAAATACATCACAAGTAGTCTGGACCTGAAGTCTGAAACAAGGTAGCCTTTTGCATAAGACCTTAGTGATCACAAGACATCCAGGATCATGAGCATCATCATGTGGAGTCTAGCCTCAAGATCTAGAATGACTAAGCTAAGAACCCTTTTAGTGATGATTGCTAGTAACAACTCTTAGCAACACCTGTACTTCACTTTCAAAAGACAATATCTCATGGACATATGATTTCTTGGCTCCTTTGATTTTCTTGATTATGAATATACCTGAATGGCATCTACACTTTGAATACTGACATATGGTATGCTTACTTATGCTTTCATTTGATGCTTGTTTATTTTTCCATTTAACACATTTTATACATACATTTCTGACATTGTATACTTATAGCTAGTTACTATCCAAACATCAGTATAGAATTTTGGACATCTTGATAGATGCCATTACCTTTAGCAACCAGCTTTCTATTCTTGCATACACTACTTACAATAGTATAAATACTCCTTGTACATACCTAGGTTCAATACAGAAAAAAAAAGGTTATAGTTCACCACTGCCTATTGCAGCCTCTGAGTTCTCTGCTTATCATCTCTCTTAGCTTCAGATCTCATTCTTGGCCTTTTTTGTCACTATTAATGGCTTAGCAGCAACCTTAGCAGACTTGTCCTTAATTTAGTATAATACCAAGTATGAGTGCCTTATAGTGTTATTGTATTTTGGCAATGTCAGCAACTACAGCTAGCAATTAGTTTTAGCATCTGTCCCTCAGCTTTCCTTTGTTCTGACTTACATTCCTACTCATATCCCTTTTCATTACTAGGCCTTCACAGACCTTAGCAACTTCTCCTAGCAATTTTTTAATTAGTGACTTATTACTTCTTTAACTCCTTTTCCACTCTCTTGTCACCCCTTGGCAACATTTGCTTACTTTACCAACCCTCCCACTTTCTATTGCTTAGTCCTCACTCATTCTTAGCAACTTCTCTCTCTCACTTAATTAGTGATTACTTTGTCTCCCTCTTTTCTCCCTTTTTTTCCTCCTAGCAACTTAGCAATCTTCAGTAGCATCTAGTAACTTAGGCTAGCATTAGCAACTACTTTCACTTGGCCCCCTTTTCCATCACTACTTGACAGCTCTTGTTTTCTGGGACATTACTGACTTGTCCTCACACACTTTCTACTGCCAGCTACTCTGTCTAGTTGCCAGTGCACTTATAAGTTGTCCTTTTTGGTTTCCTGCATAGTACTAAGGTGGCATAGGAGCACATCACCAACCTCCTTACTGTCTACCACTTAGTTCTCACTCAGTCTTAATGACTCCTCCCTCCCACTTACTTAACAATTACTTTATCTTCATCTTTTTTTTCTTCTTTTTCTTTAGCAACTTAGTGATCTTTTATTAGTATCTAGCAACTTAGGCTAGCATTAGCAACTGTTACCAATTTCTCTGTCTTCTTCCCAGAATCTCATTCACCTCTGGTTTTACCTACTAATAAGCAGATCTCCCTACTCCCATTTATACCAACACTCACTATGGACAATAATCCTATCACTTGCCATACTTGGATGCCTCCTTGGAACAATATGACCACTCCTAAATAGGATAAAAGTTGTCCTAGGGAGCTTCCTCAGTACTTCAAGGAGTTGCAATATTTCTTTGCTAACTGTGGTACTACTGACAATATCCAGAAAAAAGAATATATGGCTTGCTATGTCTCTTATGACAGAGCAGAAACTTGGCTTGACCTACCAGAATTTGGCAACAACTTAGCAATTGGCAACAACATCCCCTGGCCTTACACCTATCAGAAATGGAAAGCAGCAGTACTTAGGTTGTATTCTGAAGCTGACACTAGCATATGTTACATCCTTGATGACCTTAAGTGACTTGTGAATCAGACTTTCAACAGTGACTTAGCAACATTGGGACAATTTCCAGACTATTACCAGATATTCCAACATATTGCTAGATGGCTCCTTGTTAATGACAAGCTTTACTAAAACAAAGAACATTGGTTATTCCAGCAAGGTATTCCTATGTCACTTTGGTCCAAAATTGTCCACCAGCTCAAAATCATGTTTCCTAACCACTATTCTAAGGACTCCTATGATGTGGAACAGGTCTTTGAAGGTGCAAAGTGGGTATTGAAGGGTACTAACATAGCAACCACCAAGTTTACCACTCTTGCCATGTCTGTTGCTAGCACTTCTAGTATCATCCCAGCACCTGGCATCAATGCTCCTGCTATGCCATCCCCTGCCCCCAAACATGAAGCCCTCAAGTTAGTGACAACCACAGCAATTGTTAGTGCCCTAGAATACCTGGAAGCTCTTTTTGCTAACAGTAGTCAGCCTCATCAGTAGCAGCAGTTTAGTGGCACTTGCTATTTCTATGGTAAAACAGGTCATACCATAGTATGAGGCACTTGCATTAAACTAGAGCACATGATCCAGCAGAGCCAAATCTGTTGCAATGCTGAAGGCAAGATCATGTCACCATTAGGTGCTATGATCCCCAATTACTTTAGCAAATGGCTGTATATGGAATGTATCAAGGAATGGCATCATCTCAACCCAGTATAGACTATTACTGGCAGGCTCTCTAATGCTAATCCTGACCCTGAGCAAGTAATCCCCAAAGTACTGCAGCAGGACATTGCTACCAGCAGATTATTGACAAAAGACAAGCATATTGAAGCCTTGGAATGAGAACTATTTTCTCTGAGATGAGCTGGTAAATGGTTTAACAGCATACAGGTTCCCCATGCTCCCTACTGAACGACTAGTGACACTGCTCCAGCACCCTCAGTGACTAGCAAAACCCCAGCAACTACCCCTTCCTCTGACTCTATACTGACTCCTGCTGCTAAGCCAGCTGATAAAAGCAAAGCATCTAAATGACCTGTTGCTAACAATTTGTTGCTTGTCACTAAGCCTACCAATTCTGTATCCCAGCCCTTAGTCTATCCTTTTTCAGGTATCTCCAGTCATTATGCACCTCCTACTAACAGAAATTTTGCCACCTTAGATCACCATAACAATGCTACTTACTGAACCATGCCTTCCATCTATGCCTTGAACAGTCCAAAGTAGCTTTTGACAGAGCTTTAAGTACATAGATCATAGTTTCAGTTGGTGAACTTTGCTCTATGGCCCCAGACATTGGGAATCAACTTAAGACTGCTGTTATGCCTAAGCAACTAGCTGGTATGAATGCTAACACCATCCAGGACCCTAGTGACATTTTTGAAGAAGCCTTACCAACACTTGCTATAGATGTACCCCAGTTTTTGCTAGGATCCAATGTTAATACTGCTAAAGAACTTACCCCAGAACAAGTTAAAGTTTCATCAGTTGACCTAGTGGAGGCTTACATTGAGTCACTACCTCCTGGGGAGGAGCCCATAGTCTTAACAGTTGCTAAGGATTCCCAGTCATTAAGGTCCATTATGATGCTAATTGACAATTACAAGGAAGTAGAATGCATCATAGATAGTGAGTCTCAGATAATCTCCATGTCAGCAGAAATCCCTAATAACCTTAGTATCACCTATGACCCTAGCATTCATGCAGAGTGCTAACTGCACTTTGGATCAATTGCTAGTACTGGCCTGGAATGTTCCTTGTACTATAGGTGACTTGATGCTTTATCTGCAGATCCATATTTTATAGTCCCCTCCTTACAACATCCTACTTGGTTGCCCATTTGACATTCTCACCAGAAGTGTAGTCAACACTCTTAGTGACATTAAGACCACCTTTACTGTTACTGACCCTAATTCAGACATGCAATGTATGATCCCTACATTTCTCTATAAAAAGTTTAGAAGAAACAATTGCCAAAAGGTTCCCTATAAGACAGAACCACTACAGTCTTTTCAGCACCAACCAGAGTAGCAACAATGCTAATAACCTAGCAACAATTATCAGCTATGATTATTCAACTGGTCTAGCAACATGTATAGCATCTTGTGATTTAGACAAATTACTTACAAAACCTTGCACACATCCAGACTTTTCCTTGGCATATTTATATGCTACTGCTTGTAATTTTTTGTCTTCCTTGCTACCTCCTTGTTCATATTTTGTTTTAACTGATACTTCTAATCCTTTGATTCTTGGTCAGACATTACTCCTTGATATATACATTACAGATATTGCCCCTATCTACATCAATTTTCCTTTCTCTGCATAATATGTTGCTAACAATACTGCTAAACAAAAAGGTGTTTAGTTGAAGAAGAAATACAAGCCAGTCACTATGAAAATCAAATCTGTTGCTGGCCATATTAGCAAAGACTTCAGAATCAAGCAACAAATTCTTGGTGATCCCTTAGTAACAATACTAGCACTTGACCCAGATCCCCCTCCTGTTGTACTAACTTAGCAATTTACCAGTGACTGACTAGTGACTTTTGTTAAGGACTACAATACTGGCTTTCTCACTAGTGACAAACTTAACATACTCATTGATCTTATCACTAAGCAAGAAAAGGCTTGCACCTAGGAAGATTCAGATTAAGGAAGCTTTTGCCCCAACTTCTTACCAGTGACTGACTAGTGACTTTTGTTAAGGACTACAATACTGGCTTTCTCACTAGTGACAAACTTAACATACTCATTGATCTTATCACTAAGCAAGAAAAGGCTTGCACCTAGGAAGATTCAGAATAAGGAAGCTTCTGCCCCAACTTCTTTCCCCCAGTCAGGATATCAACCATCCTCTACGTCCCTTGAGTCCAGCATAATCACCCTATTCCTCTAGGCCTTGAGAAAGAAGTATGCAAGATTATTCAGGACAAGATTAAGGCTGGCATCTATAAATCCTTGCATTCAGCTTACCAGTCCTAATGGTTCACTACTGAACCATGTCATCATTCACCACTCTGGAGTGCCCCCTTTCTCAGATCATGTTGCTGAATCTTTTACTGGACATATTTGTGACACTATACTAGACCTTTTTGTTGGTTACAACAAGCAACTAATCAACCTAGCCTCACATGACTTAATGACATTCCATACATTGTTTGGTGCTCTTTGCTTAGTGACCTTACTAATGGGTTAGACCAACTCCATACCAATCTTTCACAACAACATTACCTCCATTCTGCAGCCCAAGATTCCCCACAACATACTTAGCTTCATTGACAATGTTGGTGCTAAGGGTCTCAAAGAATAGAAGCTCATTAATGGTATTCCCAATAAGCATATCACTAACTCAAACATTTGCTTAGCACTTTGGGAGTTCCTTGAGCTCCTTAACCAAATTCTCCAGCAAATGAAGTATTGTGACAATATATTTTCAGGCCACAAGCTAGTTCTATATGCCTCTACATTCAAGATCATGGAACATGTTTGCACTTCTAGTGGTCAAATACCAGATGAAAGTTGCTTAGCCCTGCTCAAGTGCTGGAGCTTTTGCAGGTTGCTATCAGAAGTTAGAGCCTTTCTGGGTATGGTTGGCATCCTTAGGATTCTTGTTAAGAATTTTGCTCACCATACTAACAACTTAACAAAACTCACACATACCAAAGTCCCTTTTGAGTTTGGTCCTAACCAAGTCAATGCCCAGAGAGACCTTGTTAAGGCCCTCCAAGATGCTAAGCCCCTAGTTCCCATTGACTATGAATTGCCTGACCCTGTCATCTTGTGGAAGATTAGATAAGAGAGCAAATGAGAAAGGTTGAGAACTTGCCAGAGTCCAGCTAAGCACTAGTCTTTTCATGCATTTAACCCTTCCCATGCATGAACTATACAAGCAATTATAGAACTTTGTTGACTGAGGACAGTCAAGATTTCAGTCTAGAGAAGGGCGATGAGGCCTATCTGTTGCTGAGTACCATTAACAACATCTCTGCCAATCTTATCTAAACAGCACATGATCTGGAAATGTCACAAGTGTTCTGGATCCAAGGTCCAGAATGAGGTAGCCTTTCTATATAAAACCTTAGTGATCACAAGATGTCTGGGATCATGAGCTTCATCATGTGAAGTTTAGCCTTAGGATCTCAAACAATCAGGCCAAGAACCCCCTTAGCAATAATCACTAGTGACAACTCTTAGTAATACCAATACTTTGCTTTTAAAAAGACAATATGACATAAACATGTGACTTCTTAGACCTTTTGATTTTTCTTGATTATGAACATATCTGAATGGTGTCTATCCTTCAAATACTGATATATGGTATGCTCACTTATGCTTCTATTTGATGCTTGTTTATTTTCCATTTAACATATTTTATATATACATTTCTGACATTGCATACTTATAGCTGCTTACCATCCAAACATCAGTATAAAATTTTGGACATCTTGACAGATGCTATAACCTTTAGCAACCATCTTTCCTTTCTTGCTTACATTACTTACAACAGTATAAATACTTCCTGTACATACCTAGTCCAATACAAAAAAGAAAGGGCAAACATTGCTAAAGTATAACAAGGGAGAGAAGGGAATAAAGAGGTAATAAATTGCTAAGTAAAAGGTCACTAAGAGAAGTCACTAAGGTCAGTAAGGGCCTAGCAATAAAGGGAGATGGGAGTAGGAACATAAATACCCAACAACTAAGAACTGAAGACAAACACAAAAACTAGTTGCTAGTCATAGTTGCTAGGATTGCTAAAACACTGATAATACTACAAGGCACCTGTACTTGGTACTATGCTAAATCAAGGATGAGTCCATTAAGGCTTGCCACTAAGCCATTAACAATGACAAAGAAGACCAGAAGTGAAATCCAAAGCTGAGGGAGGTACAAGAAATAGAGTATACAGAGGCTTCAGTGAGCAATGGTGGGCTATAACCCTTCTTTTTTGTGTTGGACTAGGTATGTACAGGGAATATTTATACTATGGTAAGTAATGTAAAGAAGAAAGGAAAGATGGTTGCTAAAGGTAATAGTATCTGTCAAGATGTCTGAAATTCTATACCAATGTCCAGATGGTTATCAGCTATAAGTATATAATGTCAGTAATATATATAAAATATGTCAAATGGAAAATAAACATGCATCTCCAATGGAAAATAAGTGAGCATACTATATGTCAGGATTTCAAGTGTAGATGCCATTCAAGTATGTTTTTAATCAAGACAAATAATGGGTCCAAGAAGTCATGTGTTCATAATATGTTTTCTTTTGGAAGTGAAGTGACTGTGTCACTAAGAGTTGTCACTAGTGATCATTGCTAAGGGAGTTTTCAGCCTGGTCATTCTAGATTTTAAGGCTAGATTTCATGTAATGAAGCTTATGATACCAAAAGTCCCATGGCCACTAAGGTCTTGTGCAAAAGGCTCTTTTATTTCAGACCTTGGGTTCAGACCACTTGTAACTTACTCATGATCTGCAAGAATTAACAAAATATCAAATCTTGAGCTATTCTCATACTATAGTCCCAAGTCATATGCTGTGTAGATGAGATTGGCAGAGATGTTATTAATAGTACTCAGTGACAGATGGGTCTTATCAGGATAGCATTGATATTGTATACTAGAATAGGATAGAGGAGAGGTTGAGTGGTAAGATGATGTTGTTGCATATACTCAGTATCTAGAAAAAGGCCAGTGGCCCCACTATTAAGTAGGCTGTCATGCTGAGGGTCTGTTGGGTGTCTGTTGTCCCTATTTCTACTTCCAGCCTCAAAGAGTTAGTAGATGGAGTAGAGACAATGATATAAAAACAAGGAAGACAACATTCCCACATGGAGATCCTTTTATATGGTTGAGAGGGAACTTCCCCAGTAGAGGCTTTGACTGAGGGATATTATATAGTAGAGAGGGTGCTTATAGTTTTAGCCACAAAATCAAGTATAACAGGGCTTGTATTAGATTCTACAGACAAGATGGCAAAATGATTAACACTAGGCAATGGAGGTATACAGTTCACTCATTGCTTTCCTAAAAATTCTCCTCCAACTCCAGAAGATGGGTGCTAGATTCTCTACCTTCCTTGCTGGGAGGTCCTGCTATAAAGGCACCTGGAGAAGGATTTCTAGAGATGCCCTATGTGGCAAGGAGTTGAACAAATGACTCTTCTTACTCTGTAGAAGAGAGGTAGTGGACTTCCATCTCTGAAGGGCAGTAGCAAGTAAAGTGACCTGCTTTCCCACATTGTCAACAGAGCAAGGAGGTGGAGAAGTGCTGGTAGAAGGTGTCCACTTCCATGGAAATGCCTGTAAGTAAAAAACAAAGAGGTGGAGGAGCAGGAGGGTATGTGGGGTCTGAGCAAGCTGATAGGATAGAGAAAAGGAGAGCTCAAGGTAGAAGTCCTTTTCTGGTAGCAGAACTAGAATAGGAGTGAATGGAAGAGGGTTGAGTGCAATGGAGTACTTGTTTCAGTTCCATGAGCTGCTATTGCTCTTGAGCCACCTTGTACTATGTCTAGTAGAAGTTAACAAAGCCCAAAAACACCTCAACTTCCTTCTTGTCTTCTACTACATCTGCCACTTTAACTGGGTCCATTTCCACTATACTATGGGAAATGATCAAGCCTAGGTATTCTAACTTGGTTTGTTCAAATTTGTATTTTTTAGATTTCAAGTAGAGCTGGCATTAGTGAAGACACTCCAAGACAATGTATATAATCCAATGATTCTCCTCTAAAGTCTTAGTGTAGATCAGAATATTGTCCAAATAGATGCAAACAACACTTTTCATAATCAGATTATGAAAAACATCATTCATCATAGTCTAGAAAGTGGCAAGGCTCTTTGTAAGGCCAAAGAACATTACTAGAGGCTCAAAGGGTCTGTAATTAGTTTGGAATGCCACCTTCCACTCATCCCTTTCTTTAATGCACACATTGTTGTAGCCCCAACAGACATCTAACTTGGTGAAGTAGTGTGTACCTCTATAGTTGTTGACAAGTTCAGAGATAAGTGGGAGGAAGTAGCAATTCTTCACTATCATTGCTTTCAAGACTCAGTAATCTAAAACCAGATGGAGAAACCCATTCTTCTTCTTGATAAAAAAAGCTGGGGAAGCCATTGGGGACTTAAAGGATTGTATTTGGCCAAAGCTAAAGTTCTCCTGCAGGAATGTATTCAGCTCATCCTGCTCTCATAGTGCAAGCAGATAAACCTTACAGCTAGAGGGTTCTACTCTAGGTATCAGCTCAATGGCTTGGTCCCATTGTTTGTACTTTGGAAGAGAGTCAAAAAATACCTTAGAGAATACATCCTCAAAGTTCTAAAAATGATGAGGGATAGTACTATAAAAGGGCTTGGGCTAAGAGTTTTCTGCAAATGCCTCAGCCAGTCTTTAAAGGGTAGTCTTGCTGGCCTTAATCTCTGCTATGGTTGGAATGGGGCAGAGTGTTGTAGTATAGATTCTATAACCTACTTCAATAGTCTTGTCTAAGGACCCTAAATCCAGAGCATTCTTCATATACTTCACACCCAACTCCTCTGATGTCTTTGTAGAGGGCTTCTCTACAAAGGAATGCCAAAGAGGGTGAATCCAAAAGGTTGAGATCAGTATAAGAAAAGTGCTCTATACAACAGGCACATATGACAGCATGCTCACAGACCTTTATTCTATGTTCCTCTCTAACCTCTCTTATACAACTAGTGCAATGACAAGGGCAATGGCTTATTTTCACCACTTTTTTTGCTCAATCAATCTCAGAGTTGTATTCTCAAAGTTAAGTGAACCTAAGATCATATCCTATTTCTCCAAATTAGTGACAACAAAATCCACATGCTCTGAATGAGTCTGATTGCAGAGGACTAGGTCCACTACAGAGCAAATAGAGCCAGCTTTATTGAGGGTGCCATCAATGTTGTATACTGGAATAGAGTATGTAAGAGGATAATGTGATATTGTTTCACATATTCTGTGTCTAAAAAAAGGCCAGTGGCCCCACTATTGAGTAGAGCAACCATACTGTAACAGATTGACCATTACACTCTTAGTCTATGCTAATTTATGCTATGATATACATAATATTAATAATTATTTACTATTATATGTAGTAGTATTATCTGATACTACCTAAACTACCTTATTTGTACTTGTGTAAGGTAGCACCTTACTTCATACTTCATAGATATACTAATTGACTGGTTTTATGTTATAATATATAAATTATAAGCTGTATAACCCACAATGGAAATATTACATTTTTTTCAATACAAATGAGTGGTTACTTGTTTGTAAAGCAAAAGACAAACTTTTGAAACAAAAGTTTACTGCTACTCATAGTGATCAGAATGTTAGAAATTTTAATATACACTTTCCTTAATAGATACTGTAGTGACCATAGATAATCAGGTGCTTAGACCTAGTTCCAAATCAGAGTTTAATGGAGCATTACAGAGTGCTCCACATAAGACAGCAGATCTTGCTACATCAACCCATGGTATGAGGAAAGAAAGTAGTGTGATGCTAAGAGAGCTGCTAGCAACCACTCCTATATGACTAACATATGGTGGTTAGACTGGTATCACTACTGAGAGTATAAGAATGCCCTTTACTTGGCTATATCCAAAGGGTAGAGCTGGGTAATAGAGTGATGATAGTGAGCAACAGGCAAAAAATATGCCCCTACAGTGCTATAGATCAAAGGTCTGGAATCCTTCTCTAAGGTTGCAAGAGGTCATTCTGACCTCTTGTCAGAAAGTACTCTATTGAGGAGTACTAGTAATAAGCTTCACAGAGCCTGCAGCTCTGTACAATTGTGAGCTGGGCCTATGCTGAGCCTACATACAGTGGGACTATTAGCATTTATTGAAACAATCCCTAAGGATGTCAGAGACACCTCAGATATAGACAATAAGATGCAGTCTGACAACATCCTTTGTAAGAAGGTGTTAGTGTTCTGGTAAGGTTAAGTTGAGGTCCCAAATACCTCAACCTAGCAATACTTGACTGTGAAAGTAGTTAAACATATTGCAATTCTAGCAATCATTAGGTGATAGGATCATCCCAACTGATCCAGTAAAGTTTATAGAACTTTATATGCTCTTTCTTTTACAGAAGGTATAGAAGTACCTCCAATAGAAGAAGCTATAGTGATCCCAGGCATTATCTGTGATGCCTTTGCTATTCATAGGAGTAGATAATCTGCCCCCTCTATTACTAGTCAACAAAGTATTGACCCTTCTACAAGTGCCATAACAGCCTAGACAAACACTGTGTAATTATATAGCTAGATAGACTATGCTAGAAACAATTGTTGCTCCCAACTTGGCCTCAACAGAGGCAAGGTTGGTTATTATGGTCAAGCAGCCTATGGTGCAATATAAATCCACTGGGTCTATGCAGAAAGCATTGATATGGGAGGACTGAATCATATTGCAGCAATTCTGCAATAGTGATATAGAGGACTTTAAATAGTCTCATGTCAATGACTAAAAAGTGGTGTTCCAAGAGAACACTGTGTATGATGCTTGACTAAAAGGCTACATTTTGCCTGAACATACTAGGCCAATCAAAAGGAAGGAGTGAGAGTCTTATTTCTTAATGATAGATGCCTCAGATTGGATGAGGAATAGTCTCATGGTGCATCTACAATAGACTGACCAATGAGTGAGTAGTCCTCTAAGCTGGTCTGACTATGATAGAGGAGGTGGAGGTGACCTAGGATGGGATATACTCAGAAGCAATCATGCTTCCCTACCACTCTCTAGACCACATTGTAGACTAATCAGTCTAGGAGATGGTAGTGGAGGACTTGGGAGAGGACCACCTTTCTCTGTTCAAGGACTATTACTACCTATAGGAGGGGGTCCTTTAGACTCTGGACAATAAGATCATGGTCTAGCAAAAGATAGAAGTGACAATGTGGGATACAGAGCTGGATGGAAGAAGACTACAGTCTTTCTCAAGAGACAGCTGCAGAAATTCTCAATGCTGCCACAACATTGTAGATGCTTTTAGCCACTCTAAGAGTGGGGGCAGCCCACAAGTATCAATGCCACACAATGCATAATCATCTGATGGCAGTGATGAAACAGTTACTTACTGTCCATTTGGCTATACTAAAAGAACTCAAGCCAATAAAGAGTAATCCATCAAAGACAATCACTCTATATGCTGGGTCAGCTTCAGTGAACTTGAAGACTGGCTAATGAGTATCTGTGTGTTCTATACAGTAGTGCAATATAGTCGGGATGGGCATGAACACAAGAAAGTCCTAATCTTGATGAATGTTCCAGATGTAGGCACCCTAAAGTGGTACCTGCAATATATAATATATGTCAACAGGGCCCAGTCCCACTGGAGGTTTGAGAATATAATCCTTGAATTGTACAATTGATTTATATAGCCCTCAACAATGCAGAATGCCCACAAGGTGTTCTGCAATGTAGCTTATGCAGTTGAAGAAAGAGTGCAAGGCTTCTACAATGTCTTGCTTCACTATGCTCAGAATATAGCTGTATTCCCCAATGAATTTACAATTCATGAGCAATTCTTAAAGAGGATATCCTCCAATATGCTTGTTGTGTTAATATGCAATAGCAGACTTGCTTTTAAGGTGAATACTATTGAGGAATTTGTTTTGGAGGCTAAAGCCTACAAAAACAGTATAAAGACTGCAGTGCACTTCTTAGAGTGCAGCAGAAAGAACTGATCTAAATAATAAAATTTGGAACTGCTCTGGCTAAGTGGCCAGAGTTAGTAGGATAGCATGCTTACCCAAGTCTGCTTAGACTAATGAGGAGGACCACTACATGCATGGACTCAAGGCCTATGCCTCCTTGGAATAGTCTAGAGTCAGGTCCTATAGGTCCTGCCTAATTTGGGGGAGCAGTGCAGACAGTAAAAATATATTTCACTGTAGGAAACAATAGAGTGGCTATAGCATTGGGCCACTCAGGCAAAGATGCTGCACAATCTGCAACTTGCTACAAGTGCAGGAAGCTGGCTAAACCAGCTCCTTATGCATTTATATAAGTGGCACATACTGCTGCTCCATCAGATGACAATGATGCCAACAATGAGCAGGAGGAATTCTAGAAATATTGGTGACAAGCAGGCAGCTGAGTCTGATAGGACTCAAGCTAGAAATGATGAGTATGTTGAGTTGGAAATGTATGAGAATGAGTACTACACTCAGAGTAGTAAGAGTGAGAGACTATTTGCCCTTACTGAAATTCCTCCCAATGAGCATAAAGCACACAAACTAAGTAAAGAGGTCCATATGTAAAAGGTTAGAATTATGGCAGTGAAGGATTCCATAGATTGACCAATGCTGCCAGCATAAGACAAAGAATGTCTTGTCACTTGGGTAGAAGTTAATGGCTATAGGGTGTGAATGCTTTAGAACTTGGAAAGTCCAACTTCTGAAATCACCCTATTGTTTGCCCATATAGCAGGAATATATGTGGCTCTATTAGCCATACTGATCACCCTACAGTTAAGAATGATAGCAAGTTGTTCTACAGTAAACTATAGAGCTAAGGTGACTATGAAGGCCTCTGGCAAGTTCTGCAATGTCTATGTGGACATTGCTAACTTTGATTACTATGACATGATTATAGGTATACTATTCATAAAGGCACATTGTGTCCTTTTGGACTTCCAGAATAACTAGGTAGTCATTGATGGAGCAGCAACTCTAGCTCATAAGATAGAGCTGGAGAATTTAGATGGCCATCTACAATGCTTCTGCACCTTGAAGAAGCAGTATGACAAGCAGCTCTGACTATATGGTGGACCAAACCAGCCCACCTGAGAATCATCTATCCTTACTACTACTTGAGGAAGAGTATTAAAGGAGTACTCTTCCTAAGAGGGAAAGAATATGCCCTAACATGTCAAAGTTAGCTAAACAAGGACTTCTGAAAGTGAAGGTCAAGTAGTGGACAGGTAAAAAGGATTGACCTAATCCTTTGCTGTCAAGAGAATGGAGAATTTGGAAGAAACAATCCTAAAACATACTCTCAAATAGGTATATGACCTGCATGTGCCACAGGAGTGGAATTAGATTATTGCAGACCTGATATGGCAAGACAGAGTATAGAGAATGACTTCTGATGCTAGACATATAGAATGGCATCAGTGAATGAAATCTCTGAGCTGAGTAAGTTTGAGTACTTATGGAATAAAGTGAGGTGTAGGACCTTGTTGTCTTATACAACTGAACATTCCAGACAAATCAGAAATCCATCTAATAGCCTTGCATAATAAGTGCATAAGATCAGTACCACCTTCTAAACTAGCTGAGAATGATTGACAGCCTTGGTCAAGGGAAGGCTTAGCCTTCCAAGCTGACAAAAAGCAACATTCTGTGCCTTTAGCAGTAGTAGTGTGACAAGTTTCAAGATATTGTCAATGGCACAAAGGAGAAACTTCTTCCATAGCATAAGGTCAACTATAAGATAAATCTCATATATGAGTCCAATTGCTACTTATATTTTATGCTGAGGTGTCTAAGGTCACTTCAGCAACAGTTGCAGGATAAAATTGACCACTATGTGAAAATGAAGTAGTAGGAACTGTGTATGGCCAATTAGGCTACACCACTATTGTATCTTTTTAAGAAAGATGGCTCTCTGTGGACAGCACTAGATACTTGTTAATGGAATGATAATCTAGTTAAGAATGTAATGTCCTTACCCAATCAGGAAGTCATTTAGTAAGATAGTGTCCATGCATCTATAAGGTCAAAAATTGACCTTACAGATGCATATAAACAGGTGAGGATATGTACTTTGGATGTACCTAAAACTGCATTCATGACCATTACTAGTACATATTGCAGTAATATTATGCAAATTGGCAACTGTAACATATCAGTAACATTTTAATGTCTAATAATATCTGTCTTTCATGACATCATTGGAAAATAAATGTATGTGTACTTAGACAATATTTTTGTCTTTTCAAATAGAATTGAGGAGTATAAAGAGCACCTCAGAGTAGTCTTCAAAAGACTATACAAGAACAAGCTTTACCTCAAGTGAAAAAAGTGTGAGCTGTATGCTGAGCATGTTAAATGTCTTGGCCATGTTATTAACTTGTAAAGTATTCACTCTGACATGGATAAGTTGAATTGGATTCAGAAGAACCTACAATAACATCCAATGGTTTATTGGATTGGTGAATTACATCAGAAATTTTCTGCTTGATATTTCAGCATATACAGAGCCATTAATAGCCATGATGCAAAATGGGTCACCATTCCACTAACATCCTATTTACCAATGGTGTTTTGACATGATCAAGCAGATTTGTGCTGAAACACCTGTTATATGGCCAATCAATCCTTGACACAAGGTTCTATCTGGCTCATATACAATGTCTCAAAGATAGGCATTGGTGCAATGTATGGACAAGGATTGAGCTGGTAGGAATATCAGCTAGCAGGGTTTATATCCAAGAAGTTCACTAACATACAGCAAAACTATGCTGTGTCTGAACTAGAGATGCTGGCTATTCTAGAAGCCTTCCTGAAATGGGAGAATAAGCTCTTAGGATACCAGATCCATGTAATCATGGACCATAAAGTGCTTGAGTTTTTCAAAACTCAACAGAATCTATCACCATACTAATGATGATAGATACACTATATGTCAAAATTTAATTTCAACATCACATATGTTAAGGGAGAACTCAACAAGGTAGTAGATTGCTTATCACACTACTTTGAGAGTGATTCTTTACAAGACATGCACCATATCTACAACTATATATATGCAGATGCCCAAATCAATCTAGAGGGCAATGATTTTCCCCCAATGCACCTGTAGGAAATACAAGTCCAGCTAGACCAGATTTGCTCTTTCTGCAATTAACTGAGCTGTAAGAGTCAGCTAGTATGGGATTGTCATAAAGTTTATGAATACAAAGGTGCAAGTGCTCATCAATGATATTAATAGCATAGGTCTATCTGCTCAGACCTAACCAGAGTAATTGATTCCTGAGGGCCTAGAGAATATGATACTAGGTGAGGCTATACTTAAGATGGCCAATGGTCTACAACTGAAGGATCAGTCAGAGAAAGAGTCCTTCTATTAAGTGCAAACCTTATACAGCAAAGACAAGCTCTTTATTCAAGTGCTGACTGGGCTGAGGGACTATAAATTCCCTATGCAGCTTCCTCAACAGCAGTTACTTCATCCCACCTCATGGCTTCAGTGTTGACCAAAGCAATGGACTGTGAGGCAACAGTATGATCTGTTGCCTCAGCTGGGCACTCTGAGACTGCAGCATTGGCTGCAGTT
>JABCKS010000369.1:0-21467 GCA_018851325.1 Termitomyces sp. DKA19 | reverse complement strand
GTACTTTAAGGAATTGGAGTATCTTTTTGCTGACTGTGGTATTACTGATGATACCCAGAAAAAGGAATATGTGGCTTACTATATCTCTTATGACACAGCAGAAACTTGGCTTGACTTACCAGAATTTGGTGATAACTTAGCAATTGGTGACAACATCCCCAGGCCTTACATATATTAGGAATGGAAAGCAGCAGTACTTAGGTTATACCCTGGAGCTGATGCTAGTGCATGGTATACTCTTGGCAACCTCAAGCAACTTGTCAACCAGACCTTCAACAGTGGCTTAGCAACTTTAGAATGATTTTCCAACTCCTATTGGGATTTCCAATGGATTGCTAGATGGCTCCTCACTAATGGCAAACTTTACTGAAATGAAGAACATTGCTTATTCCAGCAAGGTATCCCTACATCACTTTGGTCCAAAATCATCTGCTGGCTTAAAATCACACTTCCCAATCACCATCCTGAAGATCCTTATGATGTGGAACAGGTCTTTGAAGGAGCAAAGTGGGTATTAAAGGGTACTGACACAGTAACTACCAAGTCTACCACTATCACCACATCTGTCACTAGCACTGTCAGAATCTTTCCAGCACCTGCCATTAACATCACTACTGTGCCATATCCTGCCTCTAAACATGAAGCTATCAAATTAGCAACAACCACAGTGATTGTTAGCACTCTGGAATGCCTAGAGGCACTTTTTGCTAACAGCAGTCAGCCCTGCCAGCAAAATCAGTTCAACAACTCTTGCTACTTCTGTGGCAAATCTGGTCATATTATGGTACAAGGCACTTGCATAAAACTAGAGCATATGATCCAGCAGGGCAAAATCCATTGTAATGCTCAAGGCAAGATTGTCTTACTGTCAGGGGCTATGATCCCAAATTACTTTGGCAAATGGCTTTACATGGATTGTGTTGAGGAATGGCACCATCTAAACCCTGGACAGATTATTACTGGCAGACTCTCATCTAATGCTAACCCAGACTCCAAGTAAGCAATTATGCAGCAGTCACTAATCCATGAGGTACTACAGCAGGACATTGCTACTGGCAGGTCACTAACCAAGAACAAACATATTGAGGCCTTGGAACAAGAATTATTTGCCCCAAGGTAGGCTGGCAAAAGATTTGATGGGGTACAGGTTCCCTGTACTCCCTACCAAACCACTAGTGACAAGGCCCCTGTTTTACCAGTGACTAATAATACACCAGTGACTACCCCTTCCCCATAGACCCCATACTAACTCCTACTGCTAAGTTGGTTGACAAAGGCAAAGCACCAGAAAGATCTGTCACTAAGGATTCACCTGCCATCATTAAGTCCACTGAACCTGCTCCCCAGCCCCCAGTACACCCATTTTCTGGAATCCCTGCTTGCTACACTCCACCCACTAACAGGAATTTTGCTGCTCCAGATTGCTATAACAATGCTGCCTACAGGACCATGCCCCCCATCTATGACATTAAACAATCAAAGGCTGTATTTTATTGAATTTTAAGCACCCAGGTCATTGTTTTGGTTGGCAAGCTTTGCTCTATGGCACCAGACATCAGAAATCAACTTAGGACAGCCATTATGCCCAAGCGACTAGCCAGGATGAATGCTAACATGGTACAGGACCCTAGCAACATATTTAAAGAAGCTTTACTAACTTTTGCCATAGATGAGCCACAGTTTTTGCTAGGTTGCAATACCAATATTACTAATGGACTCACCCTGGACCAGGCCAAGGTTTCTTCAGTTGACCCAGTAGAAGCTTACATCAAGTCACTACCTCTTGGGGAGAAGCCAGTGGTCTTAACAGTTGCTAAGGATTCCCAGTTGCTTAGGTCCATTATGATGCTAATTGATAATTAAGAAGAAATAGAATGCATCATGGATAGTGGGTCACAAATCATCTCCATGTCAGCAGAAGTCACTAATGATCTTGGCTTATCCTATGATCCCAGCATCATCCTGAATATGTAGTGCTAATGGTACATTGGATCAATTGCTAGGTCTCACCAGGAATGGACCTTGCACCATTGGCAACTTAACACTGTATCTACAGATTCATGTATTATGGTCCCCCACATATGACATCCTCCTAGGTCACCCCTTTGATGTATTAACAAGAAGTGTGGTCAATACTCTTAGTGACATTAAGACCACCATTACAGTTACAGACCCCAATTCAGGCATACAACAAATGATACCAATGTTTTCACCATAGGAAATATAAAAGAAACAATTGTCAAAAGGTTTGTTACAAGACAGAACCACCCTGGTCCTTTCAGCACTGATTAGAATAGCAATGATGCTAATAACATAGCAACCATTATCAACTATGATCTTCAACTGGTCTAGGGACTTGTATAGCTTCTTGTGACTTAGATGACAATATTTTACTTATAACATCTTGTACATATACAGACCTTACCTTGGCCTACCTTTATAGTACCACTAGTAATTTTTGCTCTTCTTCATTATCTCCTAGGTCTTATTTTGTTTCTACTGACATTTCTAATCCTTTGATTCTTGGACAGACTTTACCCCTTGATACTTGCATTATGGACATTACACCTACTTACATTAATATTCCTTTCCCTGCACAGTATATTGCTAACAATTCTGCTAAAAGAAAAGGTGTACAGGTGAAAAAGAAATACAAGCCCATCACTATGAAGATCAAACCTGTTGCTGGTCACATTAGCAAAGATTTCAGAATCAAGTGACAAATCCTTGGTGATCCACTAGCAACTATGCCACCACTCAACCCAAACCCTTCCCCATTCATATTAACTCAATGATTCACTAGCAACTGACAGACAACATTCATTAAGGACCATGACACTGGGTTTCTCACTAGCAACAAACTTAATGTCCTTGTCAATCTTGTTGCTAAGCAGGAAAAGGCCTTTGCTTGGGAAGATTCTGAACAAGGAAGCTTTTGCTCCAACTTCTTTCCCCCAGTTAGGATACCAACAATTTCCCATGTCCCCTAGGTTCAGCATAATTGCCCTATTCCCCCAGGACTCAAGAAAGAAGTATGTGAGATCATCTGTGACAAGATTAGGGCTAGCATCTATGAGCCTTCAAATTCTGCTTACTGATCCTGTTGGTTTTGTGTCCTCAAGAAGAGTGGTAAGCTCTGGATTGTACATAGTCTAGAGCTGCTAAACTGTGTTACTATTTGCCATTCTGGAGTGCCCCCTTTCACAGATCATGTCACCAAGTCATTTGCTGGACATATTTGTAGAGCAACTCTAGACCTTTTTGTCAGTTATGATGAGCAATTAATTGACCCAGCCTCCTGTGACTTAAC
The DNA here is from genome assembly GCA_018851325.1 of Termitomyces sp. DKA19. NCBI lineage: Eukaryota > Fungi > Basidiomycota > Agaricomycetes > Agaricales > Lyophyllaceae > Termitomyces > Termitomyces sp. DKA19. The sequence goes on along the minus strand of JABCKS010000369.1, from coordinate 18,157 downwards.
AACATTCCAGATGCCATCTGGCACTCTCCATTTAAGGACCCTACCAATGGGTTGGACCAAGTCTGTACCAATATTCAATGATGACATTGCTTTTATCCTGCAGCCTGAGATCCCTTATAACATACTCAGTTTCATTGATGACATTGGCACTAAAGGTCCCAAAGACTGGAAACTTGTTAATGGTATTCCCACTAAGCATCCTACTAACCTATATATTCACTTAGCTCTCTGGGAGTTCTTTGAGCTCCTTAACTGGATTCTCCAGCAAATGAAGTGCTGTGGCAGTATACTTTCTGGTCACAAGCTTGTCTTATGCACCCCAACATTCAAGATCTTGGAACATGTTTGCACACCTAGTGGTCAAGTTCTGGACAAAAGTTGCTTAGCCTTGCTCAAGCAATGGGGTCCTTGCAAGTTGCTATCAGAAGTTGGAGCCTTTTTGGGTACAGTTGGCATCCTTAGGATTTTCATTAAGAATTTCACTTACTGTGCTAACAACTTAACAAAACTCACATGTACTGGTGTCCCTTTTGAGTTTGGTCCTGACCAAGTCAATGCCCAGTGAGACCTTGTTAAAGCTCTCAAAGATGCTAAGCCTCTATACTCCATTGACTATGAGTCATCTGACCCTGTCATCTTAGCAGTTAATACATCATATATCACTATAGGCTGTTACCTCTGCCAGTGCCATAGTGACAACTACAAAGAACATTGCTATAATTGCTTTGGGTCCATCACACTTAACAACAGGGAATCATAATTCAGTCAGCCTAAGCTCAAGCTCTATGGCCTCTACTAAGCTCTGCAGGCCCTACAAATGTACCTTATAGGAGTTAGAAACCTCATTAATAAAGTCAATGCTTGTTACATCAAGAGTATGCTTCAGAACCCTGATATTCAGCCCTCTGCTAGCATGAATCACTGGATCATGGCAATTTTGATGTTTCACTTTGAGCTTATGTATGTCAAAGGTACCTTCCATGGCCCAGATGGACTTTTGCAACAACTGCTACAACCTAGCAACCCTCTTCCTGACAATAGCAACAACTCTATATATGAGGATTGGATTGATCAACTACATAGCTTTATTCACCAAGTTCAACTTCCCTTCCCCCTTCTTCATCACATCTCTTCAGCTTCACAGTTGCTACCCCCAGTCCTTGAATACCAGCTCTTAGTGACATTCACTAGCAACACTTTTGATACAGCAGCTCCATGCTTAGCAACTAGCAATGATTTTCTGCCTTTATGTGATAATGCTACTACTATATACAGTAATGTGCTACATTCCACTAAGGCCATTGCTAGCAATGCTCATATTGAGTTGGTCCAGAAGTGGCTTAGTGATTTAGTCAGGCCAGATGACCTTAGCAACAATGCCTATGCCAAATTTATTTGCTATGCTGCTATGTTCTTTACTGTGGATGGTAAGCTTTGGCAACAAAATAAGGATGGTGCCCACAAGTTATTTATTCCTACTGACTATTGCTTATGAATCTTGCAAGCAATGCATGATGACTTGGGCCATGGAGGACTTTTTGCTACCTGCTCAGCTCTACTGGAACATTTTTAGTGGCCCCAAGTTAGTGCCAATATTGTATGGTATATTTGTACATCCCACATCTGCCAAGTTCACTAAATAACAAAAGTACTTATCCCACTGGTTGTTGCTACACCAGCACCCTTATTCAGCAAGATATACATTGACACCATGTTCATGCCACCTTCCAATAGATTCAAGTATATCATCCAAGGACATTGTTTGCTAACACACTATCCTGAGTTCCATATGCTTGCTAGGGAGAATAGCAATGCCATTGCCAGGTGGTTATATGAAGATGTTGTTTGTTGCTGGGGGCCCTTGGCAAAATTGTTACCAACAATGGCACTTCCATCCTGAAAGCTGTCACCTACTTGGTAAAGAAGTACAACTTGCACTATATTTAGGTCTCTGGTTAGAATAAGCATGCTAACAGTATAGTCAAGTGACCTCACTTTGATGTTTGCCAGGCTCTTTTCAAGGCAGTTGATGGTGACTAATCCAGGTGGAGTACTTCTTGTTATTCAGTCTTTTGGTCAGAATGTCTTACAGTACACAAGAAAATGGGTTGTTCCCCCTACTATGCTGTTACCAGTACCTACCTCCTTCTCCCTACTGACATTGTTGAAGCAACATATCTGCAACCACTGCCAAATTCCCTTATTTCCTCTACCAACCTCATAGCCTGCTGAGCAATCAATTTACAGCATTGCCAAGAAGATCTTAAGTGACTCCACAACACTGTCTTTAGTACTTGCTATTTAGCCACTATTTGTTTTGAAGCAGAACATGCCACCACAATCTGTGACTACAACTTTCAGACTAGTGAACTTGTATTGATAAGGAATACTAGAATCAAGGTGACCTATAACAAAAAGATGAGGCCTCATTACTTAGGCCCTTTGGTTGTAATATCTCATCACCATAGAGGTGCTTACATCCTTTGTGAATTAGATGGCTCAGTTTTGCATTAGCTAGTAGCTGCCTTGCATTTAGTCCCTTATTTTACTAGAAAATGCATATTAGTGCCTAGCAATGCTTTTGACATCAATACCTCCTGCTTATGTGAACTTGAACAAACCAATCTAGTGGATAATGATGACATTAGTGACATTGCTAACAAAAATAAGAACTAAAAGCCATTTGCTAAGCCTTAGCAACATTTATTTCAAATTCTACTTTACTTATACATTTATTATAAAACAGTCAGAAAAACCATCACATACAAAAACATTAAGTCCTTCATTTTGTCTATTTTATATCATCTCTTGTTTGTTTAAATACTTTACAGACTTTTACTTCTTGATATTTTTCACTATGATGCTGTGCTTAGCAACTTTCCACTAGTGACTGGTGATAAGACCCATCTGTTGCTGAGTATGGTTATCAACATCTCCAACTATCTTATTGGGACAGCACATGACCTGGGAATCAGCATGAGATTTGCATAAGACCTTAGTGACCATGGGAATTTTTGGATCATGAGCATTTATCACATGGAGCCTAGACCATGCATCTAGAATGACCTTGCCAAGAGCCCCCTTACCAATGTTTGCTAGTGACAATCCTTAGTGACATAGGCCCTTTGCTTTCAAAATAAACATATAAACATGTGACTTCTTGGACCCTTCATTTTTCTTGATTACTAACATACTTGAATGGCATCTACACTTCAGATACTGACATTCAGTATGCTCTTTATTTTCATTCTGACACATAGTATGCACTTTTTGACATTGGATACTTACATTTGGTTACCATCTTGACACCCAGCATGCATTTTGGCAGATGCCATTACCTGCAGTAACCATCTTTCTTTTTAGGCTACATTACTTACAAACAGTATAAATACCCCCTGTACATACCTAGTAAAACAACAAAGAAACAGATAGAGCAACCCCAAGTACTTGCCCCTCAGTATCTCTCAGCTTCAGACCTCATTCTCATTCACTCTTACTCTCATTAATGGCTTAACAACAAGCCTTAGCAACCTTGTCCTCAATTTAGTATAGTACCAAATATGGGTGCCTTAGTATTATAGTGTCTTAGTAACATTAGCAACTATGGCTAGTGACAAGTCTCATGTGTTCCCCTAGTTACTTCCCCATTTGACTTACATTCTTGCTCCCTTTTCCCTCCTTGTCACTAGGTTTTTTTTTATTTACCTTAGCAACATCTTCTTAGCAGTCATTTGCCTAACAATGTGTTTTTAACCCCTTTCCTACTTAGCAACCTCCATTTACCTTACTGACATCACCATTATATACCACTTTGCCTTTTACTCCTATTCCATTTTTTGTTTAGCAACTTAGGCTAACATTAGCAACTCCTTTTGCTTGCACCCCTTTTTCACCCTACTATTAACAGCTCTTGTTCTCTGGGATAATTACTGACTTGCCCTCACCCACATCCTACTGCCAGCTACCCTATCTATTTGCCAGTGCACTCTAGGTATTTCCTTCTGGTTTTCTGCATAGTAGCTAGGCAGCATAGGAGCACATCATTTTGGAGCCCACTGTGAGGGATTTAGGTAATCATTCTGCCAGAAACCAGAGCCCAAGCAAAACATTACTTGGAATCTACTGCTGAGTTATCTGACTCTTTGCTATCAACACCCCCTTATACACTAAATACCCAGCCCAAACTGCTAGCAGACAAGCTAGAAACTACTAGAAACCTCCTCAATATTAGTGAACTTCTTAGCAACTTCCCAGGAGCATTTGTAGAAAGCTTTCTTAGTGCTCCATTATCACCACTATTTGCTACTGACTCCTCTGTTTTCTTCCCCAAGAATCATTCAACTCTTGCTTTACCTGAAAACTAACAAGTACCACTTTCCTCAACCATACCAACAATCACTATGGATAATGATCCTGTCACTTGCTGTGCTTGGATGCCCCCTCATAATGATACAACAGCTCCTAAATGGGACAAGAGCCAACCTAGGGAGCTACCTCAATACTTCAAGGAATTGGAGTATCTTTTTGCTGATTGTGGTATTACTGATGATACCCAGAAAAAGGAATATATGGCTCACTATGTCTCTTATAATATGGCAGAAACTTGGCTTGGCTTACCAGAATTTAGCAACAACCTAGCAATTGGTGACAATGTTCCCTGGCCTCACACATATCAGGAATAGAAAGCAGCAGTACTTAGGGTATACTCTGGAGCTGATACTAGTGCACAATACACTCTTGGTGATCTCAAGTGACTTGTCAACTAGACCTTCAATAGTGGTTTAGTGACATTGGGATGATTTTCCGACTACTATTGGGATTTCCAGTGGATTGCTAGGTGGCTCCTTGCTAACAGCAAACTTTACTGAAATGAAGAACATTGCTTATTCCAGCAAGGTATCCCTACATCAATATAGTCTAAAATCATCTGCCAGCTCAAAATTATGCTTTCTAATCACTACCCTAAAGATTCTTATGATGTGGAACAGGTTTTTGAAGGTGCAAAATGGGTATTAAATGGTACTGACACAGTGACCACCAAGTCTACTGTTACCACCATGTCTGTTGCCAGCACTCCCAGTATCATTTCAGCACCTGCTGTTTCCACTATGCCACCCCCTGCCTCTAAATGTGAGGCTATTGAATTAGCAACAAACACAGCAATTGTTAGCACCCTGGAATGCCTGGAAGCACTTTTTACTAACAGTAGTCAGCCCTGTCAGCAAAATCAGTTCAACAACACTTGCCACTTTTGTGGTAAATCTGGTCATACTATGGTACAAGGCACTTGTATCCAACTAGAACATATGATCTAGCAGAGTGGAATCTGTCAAAAGGCTGAAGGCAAGATTGTCTTACCATCTGGTGCTATGATCCCAAATTATTTTGGCAAATGGCTTTACAAGGATTGTATTGAGGAATGGCACTGCTTAAACCCTGGACAGATTATTACTAGCAGACTCTCATCCAATGCTAACCCTGACTCTGAGCAAGCAACTATGCAGCAGTCACTAATCCACAAGATACTACAGCAGGATGTTGCTACTGGCAGGTCACTAACAAAGGACAAACATATTGAGGCCTTGGAATGAGAATTATTTGCTTTGCAATGAGCTGGTGAAAAGTTTGATGGTATACAGGTTTCCCAAGCTCCTTACTGAACCACTAGTGACAAGACCCCTGTTCCACCAGCAACTAGCAACACACCAGCAACTACCCCTTCCCCCAACCAAGCACCATCTCCTACTGCTAAGCCAGTTGACAAAGGCAAAGCACCAGAACAACCTGTCACTAAGGATTTGCCACCCATCACTAAGCCTATGGAACCCATTCCCCAGCCCCCAGTACATCCATTTTCTGAAATCCCTGCTCACTATGCTCTGCCCACTAATAGGAATTTTGCTGCCCCAGATTGTCATAATGATGCTGCCTACAGGACCATACCACCAATTTATGATATTGAACAATTAAAGGCAGTATTTGATTGAGTTTTAAACACCCAGGTCACAGTTTCAGTTGGCAAGCTCTGCTCTATGGCACCAGACATCAGAAATCAGCTTAGGACAGCCATTATGCCCAAGTGACAAGCAGGAATGAATGCTAATATAGTACAGGACCCTGGTGACATCTTTGAAGAAGTGTTACCAATGTTTGCTATGGATGAGCCACAATTTTTGCTAAGTTCCAATACTAGTACTGCTAATAGACTCACCTTGGCCCAGGCCAGGGTCTCTTCAATTGACCCAGTAGAAGCCTATATAGAGTTGCTACCTCCTGAGAAGGATCCAGTAGTTTTAACAGTTGCTAAGGATTCCCAGTTGCTAAGGTCCATCATGATGCTAATCAACAACCAAGAAGAAATAGAGTATATCAGGATAGTGGGTTTCAGATTATCTCCATGTCAGCAGAAGTTGCTAACAATCTTGGCTTATCCTACAATCCCAGTATCATTTTGAACATGCAGAGTGCTAATGGCACATTGGATAGATCACTAGGACTTGCCAGGAACATACCCTGTACCATTGGCAACTTGACACTATATCTTTAGATCCATGTATTATGGTTCCCTACTTATGATATCCTCCTTGGTCAACCCTTTGAGTTCCTTACCAAAAGTATGGTCAATACTCTTAGTAACATCAAGACCACCATTATGGTAACAGACCCCAATTCAGGCATGTGACACATGATACTGACATTTCCCCATGGGAAATATAAAAGACACAATTGCCAAAAGGTTTGCTACAAGACAGAACCACCCCAGTCCTTTCAGTGCCAATCAGAATAGCAATGATGCTAACAACTTAGCAACTATTATCAGCTATGACTATTCAACTGGTCTAGTGATGTGTATAGCTTCTTGCAATTTGGATGATAATATTTTACTTACAACATCTTGCACATATACAGACCCTACCTTGGCATACCTTTACACTACTGCTAGTGACATTTGCTCTTCTTTGCTACCTTCTTGTTCTTATTTTATTTCTACTGATAGTTCTAACCCTTTGATTCTTGAACAGACTTCACCCCTCAATACTTGCATTATGGACCCTGCACCTAAATATGTTAACATTTCTGTCCATGCACAGTATATTGCTAACAATCCCACCAAAAGAAAAGGAGTACAGGTGAAAAAGAAATACAAGCCAGTTGCTATGAAGATCAAACCTGTTGCCAGCCATATTAGCAAAGACTTCAGAATCAAGCAACAAATCCTTGGTGACCCATTAGCAACTATGCCATCACTCAATCTGAACCCTCCCCCATTCATACCAACCCAGCAATTCACTAGTGACCAACAAGCAACATTCATTAAGGACCACAACACTGGCTTTCTCACTAGTGATGAACTCAATATCCTCATTGATCTTGTTGCTAAGCAGGAAAAGGCTTTCACTTGGAAGGACTCTGAATAAGGAAGCTTTTGCTCTGACTTCTTCCCCCCTGTTAGGATACTGACAATCTCCCACATCCCCTGGGTTCAGCATAATTGCCCTATTTCCCCAGGACTTGAAAAAAAAAGTATGTAAGATCATCTGTAACAAGATCAAGGCTGGTGTCTATGAACCCTTGAACTCTGCTTATTGATCCTGCTGGTTTTGTGTCCTCAAGAAGTTAAGGGGGCCAGTCTATACTACAGTACAACAAAATAGGAAGCCCTTTAAGGGGGCTAGTCTGCAATAATGAAGAAAATATTAAAAAAAAAACATGTACAAGGGATGGTGGTTACTAGGCATCTAGGTTGGTATCATTGCTAGGCACATCCCTGACCTCCTCTCTCTTCCCTTCCTCTATCCTGTTCTCCTCCTGCCAGGCCAAGAAAGCCTGGCAGTCCTGCTGGTAACTCTCCAAGGTAGCTAGAGACTGCTTAACAACAAAATACTGGGTATGAGCCTCTAAGAGAGCTGCCCAGGCCTTGTCCAACAATAGACAGAAACAATGCTCCAGCTCAGCTGCCCTCTCCTCAAATCCCCATAGCAAGGAGGTCAGCATTAATGGCTCTGGTAAGGCTAGGTCTTCATCTAACCATCCCAGGTCATTGTCACCAACTTCACACATGGGGGCTGGAGTACAAAGCATCTAGCAACATTATTGTTAGCAAAAATAAATAGCAACAAAATGAACTTTAAACTCACCAGCATTAGAGCTTCTGCTACCTCTACCCCACCCTCTCCTTCATCCTCTTCTTTGTCAGCCTCCTCAGTCACCTCTATACCACCCCATTCTTCTTCATTGTCTTTTTCCACTACCTCCTCCTTAACCATTGCTTTGCTCACTAAGCCCATCTTGCCCAAAACAGTTGTTTCTTTGGCCTCCACTACTGGTGTTGCTGGCCACATCTCAACATTGTCCTTGGACTCCACAATGCTAGCAGTGATCTGTAGTTGCTTGGCTAGAGCCAGGGGTTCCTTGTTGCTACCCACATTAACCTTACTCTCAATAACACCCCAACTTTTCTGAGATTACTTGCCCCTGGCAACTGCCTAACCACATACTGTAGTCTTGTCCTATTCTATTGGCAGATTCAAGCTTGAGTGCTTGATCTGAATGGAGTGCCCCATAGCTGCTAACTCCATTTTCCTCCTAATAAAGTCCCTAGCTTGACAGACAAGGGCAGCTCTGGTTACTATTGTAGCAATAAAACAGCCTCCATGACTCCTTGACAATTGACCACAATAAGAGTAACCCTTCCTTGTGCTATCACAGCAATAGCAAGGTTGGGTACCAGTGGAGTACTAGCAGCCTTCAGGATCATTCTCTAACCAGCAGTAGCTATACTGGCAGAAGTTAGCAATGCTCTAGCAAAATGCAAATAGCAACTTACTGCACCTTGCTCTGCTTTGAACTCTTGATGCTCCACAGGTAACACTATTATCTTCCCCTTTGTCTTTGCTAAGACTACTCCAGCCTCTATCCCACTAACCACTACAGTGGAGGCTTTCTGCCAACAAAGAAGTCCTAGGAGCTCCTTATTGGTGAAGGAGTCTTGTATAGGTTCCTATCAATTGTTAGCAAATATTGCTAAGCACTAGCAAATAAATGAAGACTTACCTCAAATTCCTCCTCATCTTCCTCTCTCACCCTTCCTTTGCCCTTAAAAGTCTTTTGGTGTTTTGGTGATGCTGCTGGCTCCTTAGCAACACTGCCAACCATATGCTTGGGAGTGAAAGGGCCAGCTTCCTTATCCACCCCATGACCCTTACTATAGCTTGCCCCAGTTGTAATTGCCAGCTTATATGGTGGGTGTTGGAAGAAAAATTGATTGTTACAAAATAAGTTCTTGAAAAGCTAAAGTTACCTAAGCAATGCCACTAGCCCAGGCAACACCATTATCACTTACCATCATTTCAGCCTCCAAGTCTTCAAGGAGAGGGCAGAGGAGGAGCCTCACAACAGACATTAGCAAAATTGTCAATAGTTTGCTAAAATAAAGAAAAGTAAGATTTACTCATGAAATGCTTGTTAAATTTGTGCATCCAATCCTCCCCTTTCAACTGCTCATAAAGAGCCCAACACTCTCTGTCCACATCTGCTAGCTCTGGCCAGTCCAGCCCACTACCAGCAGTCTTGAACCAGCAAAGCTACATCTTGATTATAGTAGTGGCCACACTATGAGGATTTGTCACCAATTGTTGGTAGACAGTTGCTAAGAGATGTCCAGCCTTCCCCAGAAAGATCTTGGCTATGGCACATTTGTCAAGTTGATTGGCAAGAGTGGAGGACATAATGATGGGTTTGAGATGAAGCACTGAGAGAGAAGCAGAGAGGAGAGATGGAGAGAACTGGGTTGAAGTTCAGCTAAGTGCCAGTCTTTTATGCACTTTTCCCTTCTTGCATACAGACCATACAAGTGATCATGGGACTTGGTTGACTGAGAACAGTCAAGATTTCAGCATAGGGAAGGATGATAAGACCTATCTATTGCTGAGTACAGTTACTGACATCTCCAACTATCTTATCTGGACAGCACATAACCTGGGATCAGCATAAGATTGTGCATGAGACCTTAGCAACCATAAGATTTTTTTTGGATCATGAGCAGTTATCACATAGAGGCCTAGACTGTGGATCTAGAATGACCTTGCCAGGAGCTTCTTAGTAACATTTGCTAGCAACAATTCTTAGCAACATTGGCACTTCTCTTTTGAAATGCACATATAGACATGTGACTTCTTGGACCCTTCATTTTTCTTGTCTTGATTACTAATATACTTGAACAGCATCTACACTTTAGATACTGACATTTGGTATGCTCTTTATTTTCATTCTGACACATATTATGCACTTTTTGACATCAAATACCTACATTTGGTTACCATCTTGACACTCAATATGCATTTTGGCAGACACTGTTACCTGTAGTGACCATCTTTCTTTTTAGGCTACATTACTTACAAACAGTATAAATACTCTATAAATACCCTCTATACATACCTAGTAAAACAATAAAGAAAAGGACAGAGCAACCCCTAAGTACTTAGCCCTCAGTATATTCCTCAGCTCCAGAACTTATTCTCATTCACCCTTGTCATTGTTAACAGCTTAGTGACAAGCTTTAGCAACCTTATCCTCGATTTAGCATAGTACCAAGTATGGGTACCTTAGTATTATAGTGTCTTAGCAATGTTAGTAACTATGGCTAGTGACTAGTTTGTTTCCCAAAGTTCCTTCATGTTTGACTTACATTCTTGCCCCCTTTCCCTCCTTACTACTGGGCCTTTACTGACCTTAGTGACATCCTCTTACCAATTGTCTGCCTAGTGACTTGTTCTTACTCCCATTTATACCTTAGTGACTTCTGCTTACCTTACTGACATTCCCTTCACATACTGCTTTGCCCTCTATCCTGTTTCCATTTTTATTTAGTGACTTAGCAACTTATTGTTAGCATTTAGCAGCTTAGGCTGACATTAGTGACTCCTTTTACTTGCACCCTTTTTACACCCTACTCCATACAGCATTCATTCTTTGGGATGATTAACAACTTGCCCTCACACATATCCTACTGCCAGCTACCCTATCTAGTTGCCAATGCACTTTAGAACTTCCTTGAGTTTCCTGCATGGAAGCTAGGCAGCATAGAAGCACATCACCATCTTATGTCATAGGTAAGTTCAAGCTTGAAGTTTTAACTTGAATTGGTTGCCTGGCTACTGCTAGTTCTTATTGTTTCTTTAAGAAAATTCTTGCCTGCTGCACCAAAGCTGCCTGTATTGCTATTCTAGCAACAAAGCCACCCATCCTGCTCTGCAACAATCTCCTATAGTAGAAACAGCCCTTTCTTGAGCTATTGCAATGATAGCAGGGCTGGGCACCAGTGAGGTACTAACACTCCTTAGGGTTATTGTTGGCCCAGTAATTGTTGCACTAATAAAAAGTCATTAGCAACAATGGAAGGAATAGTTGCTAGGAACTTACTGCTCCCTGCTCCACCTTAAAAGCATGTTGCTTGGCAGGCAACACCATTAGCTTTCCTTTGGCCTTCTCCAGGACAATGCCAGCTTCTATCCCCATATCCACCACAGTTGTTGCTTGCCACCACTTGAGGAGGCCTGACAGTGCCTTATTGGTAAAAATATCTTGCACAGGCTCCTAGTGAAAGAATCAGCTAAGAAGTTTGGACTTAGCAATGACATTGGGACTTACCTTGAATACATCCTCCTCTGCCTCCTTAGCTTTACCTTTCCCCTTCCCCTTACCCTTAGTCTTTGGAGTCACTATTATTGGTGACATTGCTGACTTCCTAGCAGTGTTGCCATCTGCATGCTGAGGTGTGGAAGGCTCAGCCTCAGTGTTGCCACAACCCTTGTTATGGCATTCCTTAGTCATTATTGTCAAATTGCATGGTGGGTGCTAGAAGAAAAATTGATCATCAAGAGATAAGTCCTTAAAAAACTAGGGTTACCTTAGCAATGCCACTAGCTCAGGCAATACCACTACCACTTACCATTATTCCAGTCTCCAAATCTTCTAGCAAGTACTCCAGCAAGGGCAAAGGGGAAGCCTAGTGAAAGACATTAGTGGAATTGGTAAGAAAAACAACTGGAAAACTTATAAAGTGTTTGTTGTATTCTTAAACCTATTCCTCCCTCTTGTACTTGTTGTACAGAGAATAATACTCCTTATCCACCTCAGCCAACTCAGGCCACTCTATGCCACTACTTACTATCTCAAACTATTGCAACCAAGTCTTGAAGATAGTGGTAACTACTAAGTGAGGATTTGTTGCTAATTGGGACCACACAGTGTCAAGAAGTTCATCTACTGCAGGAAGACCTAGGCCATGTCATGCTTTTCAAGTTGGTTGGCAATAAGGGAAGCCATAGGAGCTGATAAGAGATTAGATGGAAGAGGCAAGATAGGAAATGGAGGAATTGGGTTGAAGTCCAGTTTAGCACCAGCCTTTTATGCATTTTCCTTTTTTTGTGCATGGACCATGCAAGCAATCACAGAACTTGGTTGACTGAGGACAGTCAAGATTTCAGCATAAGGGAGAATGATAAGACCCATCTGTTGCTGAGTACAGTTACTATTATCTCAGAATATCTTATCTGAACAGCACATAACCTGGGACTCAGTATAAGACTTTGCACAAGACCTTGATGACCACAAGATTTTGTGGATCACAAGCACTTATCACATGGAGCCTAGACCAAGGATCTAGAACAACCTGGCCAAGAACTGCCTTAGCAATGTTCACTACCAACAACTTTTAGCAACATAGGCACTTCTCTTTCAAAATACACATATAGACATGTGACTTCTTGGACCCTTCATTTTTTATGTCTCAATTACTAACATACCTGAATGGCATCTACACTTCAGATACTGATGTTTGGTATGATCTTTATTTTCATTCTGACACATATTATGCACTTTTGACATCAAATACTTACATTTAGTTACCATCTTGACACCCAGTATGCATTTTGGCAGATGCCACTACCTGCAGCAACTATCTTTCTTGTTAAGCTACATTACTTACAAACAGTATAAATACCCCCTGTACATACCTAGAAAAACAACAAAAAGAGAGAGCAACTTCCAAGTACTTTGCCCTTGGTATCTCCCTCAGCTTCAGAGCTCATTCTCATTCACTCTCATTATTGTTAACAGCTTAGTAACAAGCCTTAGCAACCTCATTCTCAATTTAGCATAGTACCAAGTACAAGTGCCTTATAGTGTTATAGTGTCTTAGTAATGCTAGCAACTATGGCTAGTGACTAGCTTTTATATCTGTTCCTCCAGTTCATTTTAAGTTTTACTTATATTCTTGCCCCTTTTCTCTCTTTATTGCTAGGCCTTTACTGACCTTAGCAATGTTCTTTTAGTGATCTTCTCCTTAGTGACTTGTCTTCCTCACCTTCTTTCACTCCCTTTCATATCTCAAGATCTTTTGCTTACCTTACTGACACCCCCTTTACTTACCACTTTTGTCCTCTATCTTTTTTTTCATTTTCCATTTAATGAGTTAGTGACCTTTTGTTAGTGTCTAGCAACTTAGGCTGACATTGGTAACTTCCTCCACTTGCACCCTTTTCACCCTTACCTTAGAGCTCTCATTCTCTAGGACATTTACTGACTTGCCCTCATACCTTTTCTACTGCCAGCTATCCTATCTAGTTGCCAGTGCATTCTAGGTCTTCTTTGAGTTTCCTGCACAGCAGCTAGGCAGTATAGAAACACATCAGCAGGGTATACAGTCAATGTTGGGAGCAAGTAGCCCTTGGCTCCTAGTGCATACCCTCCTCCAATGGCAAACAGACCAGTGCTGGCAGGTACCAGAGTGTTCTACCCTGTATTTGGAGCTCCTGGCAGACCTAGGCATGGTCCTACATAAGGGTCCTGTATGGAGAAAGGTGTTAGGGAATACCAGTTGGGAGCCAGGCCCTGACTTACCAAAGGTCCTGGCCCAAATCTGTGCATGACTATTGGCCAGTACCAATGCAAGGGTTGGAAAGGGAGTAGTTGTGGGTAGGGGATTTGGTTGTTCTAGGCCATGACCTGGAGGTTGTGCATAATAGGTTAGTACAATTAGGTTGCTGTAGAAGTCCATAGTATAGGTGGTGGTGGGCCAGTAGAGAGGGCCAGCATAGTGGACCATTGAGTGTCTAATGAGTGGGAGGAGTCTTGATATTATAACAGGTCTAGAGAACCTGGAAGCTCACCTCTACCTTGCACAGAATCTCCTCCTCAGATTTGACAGAGTCCAGAGGTTTCTGGGCCTGGAGCTGTTCAATGGGGGTTATGTACAGCTGGTAGACCTGGGTCCCATTGTGGAGGATTCTAGCAAATGGGGTGGCCCCTATGATGTAAGGACTATGTCCAGGAGTCTCCTTATTTGAGGTCCAAGAGTTTTTTGGGTTATAGCATTAGTGTCAAGATTTTCCAGAAAATGAGGCTTACCAGCATTGCAGTTCTCTTCCTCCCCCCTAAGGTCCTGCAACAAGGGTTGGAGGGAAGAGCCAGGGTTTGGAGTGAGGAGATGGTTGGGGTTAGGTTTGTCCTCAATGGTGGGGAAGCATTGAGATCAGAGCAATATTCTGGCAGCCAGTCAAGTATCTTCACTGTCAAACAACATGCTCATTAGGTTCCAGTTGATGTTGGGGTTGGCCTTGCATAACCAGGGTAATCCAAGGATAATTGGGGTGGCAGAATGTAGCTGGGTGATCTGGAGGTTGACAGGGAATTCTAGGCCATTAGCAAGGCAGATACTTTTGATGTAGTGGTGGGAGATCATTCTAGAGGATGTCAGGTTTCCATTGAAGAGTTGCAGCTCAACCAGAACATCTAATGTCTTGCCTGGGAGACCCAGCTCCCTACTTACAAAGGTTTCCATGGCCCTGCTGTCCAGGAGTGTGGTATGGGTGGTGTTTGTGGATTGGAGGGTGATATTGATGATGAAGGAGTGTACTGAGGTCAAGTGCAATCTGCTGAGGCTTCTGGCATTCATCAGGTCTGAGTTAGAGGGGAGAGAGAAAGGAATAGAGGAGGGGTTTGTGCAGTCTAGGGCTGTAGTGATAGTCTGCCAGTTGATGTAGGGGTTGATGGAGTATAACTAGGGAAGGCCCAGGACTATGGGGGCAGATTCATACAGCCAGGTGATAAGCATCTGGAACTTAAGTTTTATGCTATTCTCAAAGTGCAGGGGAACATATGTGTAGTGGGTAATTTCTTTGGCAGAGGATAGTCTGCTATCAAACAACCAGAGCTGGATGGGGCTGGGTAATCAGATCTGAGGGAGGGTGGACCCAGTCATCATTAATAAAGTTGTCTGTAGTGCTACTGTCTACCAGGGTGTTGACAGTAGTGGAGCAGAGGAAGGAGGTGAGGGAGGTTTAAAGTAGGAAAGACTGAGAGGATTGGGAGGAGATATAAGCTGTGAGGGTGTCTGGAGCTGGTACCAAGTGTGAAACTGTGGCAGAGAAGACATCAGGGTCAATTCAGCAATTCAGTGCATCTTCCAAATCAACTAAATTACTGGCTTGTTTTCCACATACTGGAATTTGAATTCATCCCCATCTATAGTCCAGACAGCTCATCCAAGGGTGCCCTACTTTGGACATTCCTAAACAAAGTGTCTGGGCTTGCCACAGAGCAGACACACCCCTGCTCTATATTGCTGTTCCTTTGATTTCTTGAGGATGGCTACCCAAGGCCAGTCTGGCCAGCACAACTGGTTAGCCTGCAATAATTTGTCCTCTGGGTCTTTGCTCATAGACTTGGGGTTGCTGTCACCCTGTGTCAGGGCATCCTCCTGATCATCAGGATCCAGGGTGACTGCCCAAAGCCAAGCAGAGGGTTGTATGGTGTCTCTAGGGCCAGGTCAATCAGGGTTTTGGGCAGAGGAATTGGCCATAGTGGGGTTAGGGGGCTGAGGGAGTCCATTACAGGGTTGCCAAGATCTCCCCATAGGGCAGGAGGAATAGCTTTGATGGCTAGTCCTGGAACTGGCAGGGCCTTTCCAGTAGCACTAGTCAATGTGGATGATAAGGCTCTTAAGGTTCTCATAGGTGGACTGTCTTGGTGCAAGGCAGAGGACCTTATAAATTTGCTTGAGGAGGGCCTCATTGAGTTGGAAGTGCAGTGCATGGTAATTCCAGCCAGTCTCATAGGCCTCCTTCTTGAATTGGACCACAAACATTGTGAAGCACTCCTCCAGAGACATCCAGAGCAACATGAGCTTCCTTTTGGCCTTAGCAACAATGTTATAAACCCCAAACTTTGATGAGAATTCCTGCATGAAAGCCTCCTAGTCAAAGAATAGTGGATGGTGGGGGTTGTACTGGAGGAGGGCTGTGTAATGGTCCAGCACAATCCTCTGCAGATAGGAGGAAGTGAATGTAATGCAGGCCTTGTTGGTGGCAAAAGTGTTTGGCTTTCTCTGGAATGTGTTGAGACACTGTACTAGGAAAGTGCACCATTTATAGGGGTTACAACCATGGAAGAGCTCTGGCTTCTGAATGTCTAGTTAGTCTTTGTAAGCTAGAGCCTTGCAGACTTTGTTAGCTTCTGCCCAATCTCTGGGGTTCTAGGGGGGAGGAGCAGCATTATAGTAGTAGTAGTAATGGTTTCCTGCCCCTCCTGGTGGAAATGCACTTATGGTGGGGCCCCATCCTCCAGGAGAACCTCCTTCCAGAAGTCCTCCACTAGGGGATGCTCCTTGTCCTGGCCCAGGGGATGGTCTTCCCAGGATTCATCCTGGGGGTCTGCCAGAGTATCCAAAAGAGGGTCTACTAGGGGGTCCAGAAGGGTCCCTCAGTAGTCCAAAGAGGTCCCTAGGTGCTCTGAATGATCCTCCAGGGGGTTTGAAGTGGTCTCCCTGGAGTCCTGGGTTTGAGGAAAAGGTTGGGTACTGCTATGGGTGCTAGTGCTGGTGCTAGGGGGAGAGCAGGGAGAAAGGAGTGTGAGTAGGCAGGGGGAGGGTTGTGAAGGTTAAAGTGTGGGGGTAGGTCCTAGGCTTAGAAGTTTTGGGGTGGCAGAGCATTTGTCATAGGCCTCTTACAGAGCTCCTTGTCAATATAGCTGAGAGTGTGTTTGAACCAAGTATTCCTGCCATTCTCCATGGCAGGTGCAGCTGGGGGAGGGCCCCAATCCCATGTATAGAAGGTTCCTGCATCTTGGGCCAAGTTGGAGTGGGATTGGGCTGAGAGTCCTATCATTCTAGCTGTAGGCTGGTTGAATAGCCTGCCAGAGGGGTTGAGGTTTTGGAGTATAGCAGAGGCTGTGTCCAGGTCATTCTGATGTCAGTTTCCAGTATTCAGGGCCTTAATGGGCTGGCAGGGCATTGGGTCCATTTTTTGTTGTAAACGGAAAGAGTACATGGGGTCAAAGAGGTCCTTCAATCTTTCTAGAAAAGGTGACACATGGATTTCCCTAACCAGGTTGTACAGCTTGTTCTGCAAGGAGGTGTCACCCTGGAGAAGGTCAAGGGCTTGTGCTGATAGGTTCTCTTACTTGTAGAGCTTGAAGAACATTATCAGCTTGAAGAACATTACCAGGCAATTTGCCTAGACCTCAATAGTGGCTTCTAAGGTAGGTTGCCCCAGTTTCTCAAAGAAACTCTGGGTCTGTCAGGAGAAGTCTACTCATAGGAGTCAAAGTTCTTAAAGGATCATGCTATGGTTGCTGAGAGTAGTCTGCTATGCACTCTTCCTGCCAAAGTAGGGGGTCTCCTTCCATCTGGGGCACATTTCCAAGTCCCATAGGTGTAGAAGACACAAAGACAGCTAGAACTGCCATAGGCCTCCTTTAAGGAGGTGCAGGGGTATACAGTCAAGGCTGGGAGCAAGTAGCCCTTGGCCCTTAGTGTGTACCCTGCTCCAGTGGTAAATGGACCAATGCTAGCAGGTACTAGAGCATTTCACTCTATATTCAGAGCTTCTGATGGGTCTCCTGGGTGCAGTCCTGTATAGGAGTCCTGTGCAGGGGGAAGTGCTAGGGAGCACCAGTCAGGAGCTGAGCCTTGACTTACTGAGGGTCCAGGTCTAAATCCATGCATGGCTATTGACCAGTACCAATGCAAGGGTTGAAAAGGGGGTGGATGTAGGTATGGGGTCTGCTTATTCTGAGGCATGACTGGAGGTTGTGCACAATAGGTTGGTGCAATTGGGTTGCTATAGGAGTCTATAGTGTAGGTGGCAGTGGGCCAGTA